>JAFBJS010002133.1:17027-28501 GCA_016785265.1 Paraplagusia blochii | reverse complement strand
TGGTCGATGTGTATAAGAGACAGCTATAACGGTGCCTGGGTCTGTGTGTTTCCTTCTATTTGTGTGTGTGTGTGTGTGTGCAGTGAAGAAACTAAATAAATAAAAAAAGAGGAAAACTTGAGCTGCAGAAATTTAAGATGAGAGAACACAATTATGATTTGACACGGAGCTCACGGCCATGTCAGTGATAAGAGTTAAGTGCTGTGGTATCAAATAGGTTCAGCATTGAAATAACCACAATTGAAAATATTTGCCTCTGGATTGCAGGTGTAATATTTACTGTAATGTCCAATGAAAAAAAAAAGGAGACCTGGGCCTTTCCAGGACTAGCAGTCATAGTGTCAAGAGTTTATTTCTAGACAATGTCAAAGATTTCCTTATTTTGAAACAAGTGTAATATTTATGGATAAAATATAGTTCATTGGATACATTATGATTCTAAAAGTAAAAAGAAATATTTGAATGAAAAAGTTATTCTTTATTTTGGGTTGATGTATTCAGAAAGTCCTCTGTTTTAATACCCAACACAAGAAGAAAAATATCTGCAAAATAGAGGCATTCTATATTCTATTGTCATATACAAAAAAGTTAAATTACAGATGTATGAAAATATTGGAAATTTTAAGAAAATTTAAATAAAATGTCATGTTATAAGAATATTTATTTTACTCCTAGGGAACCATAAGAACCTTCTGCATTTTAATTGATATAATAACCCATTTTGTACTACAACTCTGTTCTGCTTGACAAAAGTAAGCTTTTATTGTGACAGTTTATACATTTCATAGTTGACAAATTACTTTTCCATTGAAGTTTGGGTCAGCCACCTGTCCTGCATCAGATGAAAAAAAAATCTAATCTTACTGAGACTTTATAGTGAAATCAATTTCCTCAAATAATCATTTATTTTATATACATTTGAATTAAATCTTAATCACGTATCAACTGTGTAAAACCTCCATGAACAGTTCCTAACTGTTTCCTTCAAAAACAACCAGCACTTGCCCACATTGTCATTTGCCACAGGACAAGGTCTTAATTGCACCCAGAAATGATCCGATCCACCCAAATTGCCACCACACTGTTTTAATGCATTCTCCCTGCTGTGATCCAGAACCACTGGCAAAGCCATCGTGAATGAGCATCTCAGTCAGCCTTCTCCTCTGCATGTCCCACTGACTGCTCCGAGCCAAAGACACTGGCCAGAGCAAGGCCACTCTAACCCAATTGAGCCATCAATTACCACTGATTAGCCTCAAAGTAACATCTGTCGCAGGAAGCGTTTAACCAATATATTCTCCATAGTGACACACAGCAACAGAATTAACTGTCATAATGGGGTATAATCAGGTTATTGGATTTTCAACATGTTCAAAAACTCATGATTAAGCTAATGGAATGGCATTGAGAATCCAGGAGGGCACCTGGCTGCTTCAACCCCCTGCAGGCCAGTTTTATGTTTTCAAAAAAAAGGGAAAATGGTTTATTGTAAAATGATTCTACAACATTTTTTCTTGTGAATGTACTATTGACAAATAAACTTGAGTGGACTGGAACTGTAGGGACTGTAACCGGACTTTTTCTATGCTTAAAAGTGTGTTTTTGAAGGTCTACATTTGCACACCACTAGGTCGTCGGTGTAGCAACTGTGCGTGCTTTTGCATGCATGCATCGGTAAAACAATCTGTCAGTGTTTTGACAGCCATGTCACTCTGTGGGGATCTGTCTCCGGGGACCAGGCAATGAGAACTGCTGATTACAGCGTGGTTCAGTTGTTTAACTCCCACAACTGTCAATTACATGCAGTAGGGCAACTTGGTTTGGAGACTAGAAACTTGTAAAAGGTGCAGATTTTATTATTTTTTTTGTCATTACAATTAATCACATTGATGCAACTTTACATGTTTTGGTCAATTGTTTATGCAGATAATGGAACAAACAGAAAGTCTGTCAAACTACTAAACTCAGTGACTAAACTGACTTACTGAAAGGTCATAGATGGTCTGTCAGGCAAGTGTCAGGGTCCGGCAGGTACCTCTGTGTATCCCCCTGACCAAAACAACTCCTAATAAGTTTTCGTTTAAACCAGACCCATGATAAATAATATTTCTCGAATTTCACCTCCAGCCTGAGAACAAACCTGATGTTGAGTATTAATGGTTCAGAGGGGATGCACGCGGTAACATAAGCCCTATGTGCAGCGGTGGAAAAAAAAAAAAACAGTTGTGGTTTTCTCTTCTTTGTGTTAATGGCGGTGGCAGGGTGACATAACATAACTCTTGATTTATAAGGCTATTTGAAATGTTATCGCTCCCGGGTCTGTACTCACAGAGTAGGCAGGGAGGATCGCTGACACCTCACTGACTTCAGGACGGTGAGACATAAATGCCTTGTGTGTCTGTCCATCCAGCTCTCTGTCTCTCGCCGTCTCTCTCCTTATGTCGAGCATCTTTTGTTCTGTCTCATCTACTTTGTACAATCGTCTGTCTCTCATCTTCCTTTTCATGAATCCATCTTTCTTTTATTAATCGTAGTGGATACAGCCTGTGAAAAACATGGGATTTGTCCTCTTCAGCGTCCACTAAGTTCTAAAGAAACATAGTGCTGGGAACATATACGCCAGGTGCAAAATAACACACTGTCACCAATGAAAGAAAAGCTTTTCAAGATAAAAGAGAGAGACAGGAAAAAAAAAAATCTTGGACAGGAAAATGATGATATCCAATTCTCCACCTTAACATTTTACATCACCTGTTATCCTGTCAGCCACAGGGCATTGCTGGACGTTGTGTGACGTCAAGATGAATAAATATGACACCTTCTTATTAACAAGTTGGCTAAATCCACCCTGTATGGTCTGTAATGAGGCTGGGGCTGACACTGAGGTGAAGAGAGGGATTTGTGTGCAAGTATGAGATAAATGTTTTCTGAAACACACCTGTTTAGCCCTCAGGACTGAGAGCATTTTCAGAGATGAGGGAAGGAATAAGTTTCAGAGCAATTCAAACATTCTAAACAATATATACCTGCTGACAGCAGTCCAGGTGAGGTCACCAGTAGTGGTAAACATATATGGTGCCTGTTCAAACTGCACGCGTGGTCACGTTACCAGAGACATTTTGGAAGGCAACTGTTGTAAAGTGATCGCTGCAAAATAGCAGACAACACAATTATACGCAGTCAGGTCTGACTGGGTGGGAACGAGAGTAGCACAAGCCCTCGGTCGGGGAATTCCTGCGTGAAAACATATCTCCACACTGTCAAACCCAGCAGGGTGTTTGTGTTTTCAGGTATGTATGAAGAATGTTGCCACTGTACGTTGGCATTGTTGACAGGGAAACCCAATGCTGCATTAAACGGCAAGGGAATATCAGCAATTGAAAACAGATACAGATAAGAGTATGGTTGCATTCAGAGGCTCCCGGAGTAAACCACAAAAAAAGCACCTATGAATAATACGCTTTCTGCAGAGTTTGTTCAGTTCTGACACGAAATGCGTATGAAAAACTCATTCTTGGTATGTTGTCAGGTGGGCTAGATGTCTCCAGGTGGTTACTTGGGAAATTTAAAATTAACTGGCACTTGTTCAACAGATTAAAAAGAGACATTATTTAATGTGTAATAAATTAGATTTATTCTCACCTTTTAACATGGATTTTTTTTTATTTTCAGAAATATAATAAAGGTTAAATTTAACTAAAAAAGAATATTATGTGTTATTTAACATATCTTACAATCAAAACTACTGTTATATATGCTGTGGATGTGAAATACAAGATTAAAATTCAAAAGGCAGTGGGATGAGATGATATCGGGCAGTGTTAACAGAGAGTCTAATGTCTGTAAGTCATACATTCTGCTAATTCTCTAGTTGGGCTACAGTTATTGGTGGTTAGGGAGCTGGATTTGTGTTCCAGAGGGTTCCTGGTTTGAATCCACCAACAGTGATGGGCTCTAAGCATGGCACCATTCTTGAATTGCTTTTTAAGAAGTCTAACTAAATTGCTCTTGTTTTAATAAATTAATTACATCAAGTCTTCACCCTTTAGCCACTTTCTTATATTAAAGAAGTGGTCTCAGATTTACACCTGAATGTTTTACTTGTGGATTATAAACACATCTAAAGGCATATGAGCACTGTCACTTTTTTCTCCTCATGTCCAAACACCTCTCATCAGCTTTCTCCTTAAACATTCAGCCCTGTTATCACCCTTCACTCTTTCTTCCTTTTTTTTTTTTCAAAGCATGAGAACGGGACTGGGCCGATTAAGGAATCCTAGCCCTGGCTAATCACCCCGGACTGGAGCACTTCCGCTGCACTGATTACCAAGGAAACCATTAAGAAGAAGAAAGTGGCTGGATCTTTCATCCTGGTCGGCTGGGCTCTGGGGAGGTCAGAAAGGGGTGTGTTTGATAGGCCATTTACCCTTCCTGTTCTTATTATTCCAGCATTTCCTCTATCTGGACTCAACACGACTGCAGCGCGAGGAGCCCAGGCCCATCTTAGCCGCCCTCCCAAAGGGCCGTAATCATTGCCATACTGGCTTCCCGGACTCGTCGGTACGTATGCATGACACAACAACGATTCACCGACACACACACACACACACGCACACATGCGCCCCTTTCACACCCCGACACAAGGTTCAGGTCTGTCCTCCCCCCAACTCCTTCATCCTCCGTACTGGCTCTAGTTGAGCAGCGGTGACCCTAGCAGAAACAGTTTACATACATATACGAGACATTGTCCTTTCCTTAACTCGTTTCCCCCTCCTTTCCCAAAAAAAAAGCAAAACCAGTGTATTTGTGTGTACCAGGGCCTCATGGGTACTGTCACAGATGGTGCTAATGATGTGTGCCTCAGCAGTGGCAGCGCCCTCGTTCGCGCTAGAGTGGTGACATATGCTCAGTCGCAGGGCCATCAGTGGAGCAAGGCAGCCCCCAGTGTCCAAGAGACAACCCTGTAACCCCTCCGCTGCAGCGACACAATGACAGATAAAGACCAAACAGAGAGCTCCCCTCTGCCTCTTTTCTCTTTTCATTGTATTTCAATCTGTTTCTTTCTCAGTGACCCCCTCCTCCTCCTGTCTCTCCCTGTTACTTCTCCCGCCCCGTACGCTGTTCACCACTCCTCTGCCTTTTCCTTTAATGTCCCCACTGAGCCTGCCTTGATGGATGACCCTTTGCTTTAGTGATTAGGGTCCCTGTGGGGGCCCCTTTGCTCTTCTGTAGGAATCCTGGTACAGTGGAGTGACAGTGCAAGTTCAGGCTACCGTCTGGCTGCCTGAGTATAAGCACATGCATAAGGGATATCAGTGGGATTAGTATAGAAGGGTGACAGTACAGATCAGCAGAGTGGAGTCCCCTCGTTGGTTATTGGATGTAGCACTAGCTTTGCCCCAGTGTCCTGCAGTCTAACCTCTCTGCGTCAAAGAGACCTAGTTGAAAAAAGATCCCTGGCAAGGTTGGGATTTTATTTATTCCATCCAGCTCATGAGATGTAGGAAAAAAAAAAAAAAATCAGAGTTCAACTTCTTACACGATGTCTTGTATTTTTCCATAAAGTATATAGTTACGGAATACAAAAGTGACACCAACGCCATGACACTTTCACAGAAAAAGAGAGGGGAATTCCTCGAACATGAGGGAAACTAAAAAGACCACTGCCCGTCATTATCCCTGTAACCAAAGCTCCTCAGTGTTACTGAAATTCCACACTGATGCACCATGGGTATTAATAAACCTCCAGAGAGTTTTTGTACTGTATGGTAATGACACACCTGCGTTTTTGTACAACTGCATTCCTTCCAAAAAGTTGTGAAAATGCTAAAAGGTAGCTGTGGACAAATTACCAAATTTATTTGCGCCCTAAGGGAACGTGATCTGGAATCAGTCGAAAGTGCTGGAGTAAAAACACTGTGTCATGTTTCTGTAACTAAGAGAATGTAACCGAAGACTCCTATTGTTACAGATAAGATAGAAACTGTCTCACTCGCTCTCTCTTATTTGTTTCTGGGGGGATTTTTATCTGATGAGCTCATGCCAATTTTCACTTTTTAGTGTAAATTGATTAGGTGTGTGATATGGAGCAGAGAGAAAAAAAAAAACATAGCCACAAGGACTTCAAAACAATTAGTAGAATAAATACTAAAAAAGAAGCCATGGTTTAAAACCAATTTTGTTGTTGTTTAAACTGGTTAATGTAAAACATGATAAACAATCTATTGCAAAAGCAGGACTGTGAGAAAACTGGATCATTTTGTGGGTATTTTGAGTTGTAGTTATTTCCCACAGTTGTGTTAATGCTAACACCCAGTATCTTTAGTTACTAGGAGTTAGTGTTGTGTTGTATCTACCTAAATAGAGGTTTATATCAAGACTTACATTAATTCTGCTTAACTTCAATTTTTTCAATTGTATTAAAAACACTAAATATAAACATACATACTGTAAAAAAATTTATTTATGGGTCTGTGCTGATTTTTTTTTATGTTTCTAAATGTATATGTACTTTCTGCTCCCATTAAAAAGAATATATAACTATCTCCTGTGAAAAATAATCCTCTGAGCTGAATGAAAAACGCATGTGTGTGATGTGGGAAGGGACCATCAAAAACAGCAAAACAATTTCAATAAATCTGCACAACATAAGAGATGTCCTGATCACTCCAAAGGTCCCCTGCAGTTATTTATATTTCCCTTTTGTTTTTTTCCTAATATTATTTATAACCTATTCTACAATTTCAGCATTTTTCATATTATCTTTAAAATATAACTCCAGAAACCAATATACCAAACACAATTGCATGTTTCAAATCAATGTGGCAGTGAGGGAAAAAAAAAAAAAACATTAGAAGAGAAAAAAAATTCTAATGCTTGCTGGAAGCTTACAACACTGCCCTGGTGGTCGTAACCGCTTATCATTTTCTTACTTAATGATAATGGACACCATATGAGGAAGTCAATACCACAGACAGAGCGGTAATCTGAATGGAAAGAAGGAAAGAGGTAGAATATTTATGTTCACAGAGCTCACATCCGGAGATAATCTGCTTTATCCTTAGATGATCTTTGTAGTTTATACACAATGGCTGAGCTGTAATTAATGGCAGGGGATCTACAATACAGTGACCCAGGGATGTTTTTCCTATCACTGAGTTTAATATGGGACAATAGAGCTGGTCACATGTTCGGTTGAGGTTTTACAGGAGACATTGTTGTGCTAGTTAGTGTATATTTTGCAACTTTGATGATATTAAAATACAATGATATTAGTGATAATTATAATTTACCAGACAGTTTTTAGTGTATTTGTCCATTATCCTGTCACACCGGATCTGGCATTATCACTTTCCCTTATATACACTGCCAACAGACGAGACTGTTTCAACCTGTAACCACAACACCTCCACTAATGGACAATCTTAGTTTCCCCTTTCCATTCTTATCCTCTGCCCACACCACCCTCTTCCCTTCCCTGCTTCCAAGGGCCCCAGGGCAAAGATGGATCTGTGACTGGGGCCGGTGAGGTCACTCTTGGCAACCCTGGGGTTCAGACAAAAAAACTGTAGGAGCTCTGTGCAAGCTTGAGAAAAAAGGGGGAAAGAGTTTTTAATGTGGTTTGTAATGTGCAGATGGCAATAATGTCAGTTGGGTATTAGTGCCGTATTCAAATTTGTGTAAATGCAACAGCGAAACATATTAGAACCTCTCGCAGAAATCCATCTCTTCTGTGGATTTGCTCTCATTGTGGGGTTGATAAATAGAGCGTAGTGGAAAAAATAGAGGCAAACAAAACTTAATAGAGACCAGGAAGGACATGTGTTTCTCGAGGGAACGATTAAACAAATGAAAGTTGAACCAAAGCCTTGCCAAATTTTCACTGTAGTCAAAATAGTCACAAAACAGTCTGTATGGTCAAGTGTGCAGGACATAGTAATGGGCATTGGACTTTAGAAAGAGCATCTGTCAGCTTATTACATAGCATCACGGGGCATGATCACCATGTGAAAGGCACATTTTATGCTAAACCTTCACATTTCAGCAGCCGATGTTGTAGACCTCACATGAGATACATAAGAAAATACAGAAAATATTAGTCTCCAATACTCAACATGTCAAGATGTTGTTTTAAATGTTTCCAAAACTGTTTTCTGAGGACCAGTACTTAAATATCAATCAAATACCAATATCCCTGAGATTCTCAACCCAGTGGTATACTGTATAGGTGAACATTTTCTGACCCATTTTGAATAACATTTAGAAGAAAAAAAAAAGGGGTTGTTTCTCCGGTCCTATATTAGCCATCATTCCAGAGAGAACAAGTCTCACGGCCACCTGCGGAAATATGATCTGTTTTAGACTCAACTGACACCAGGAGAGGAGAAGGGAAAAGGCAAAAGAGGAGGTGCAACTGGAGGAAATAGAGACAAGCAAGAAGATAATTTAGGAAAGAGAGATCAAGGGTCAAAGAAGAAGATGACACAATGGTGAAGGAGAGAACAGAAGGAGCGAGGAGTCAGATCATCAAGTGAATTCAGTGCAAACATGTGATCTTGTATACATGATATAATCTCAAAAGACTAACGATGAAATAAAAGAGGACTGTCTCAGCCTGATGATCACAATGGTAATGTGAGGGAATACAACTTAAACACTAATATTCTAAGGTATTGGCCTAATTGGCCAGTATGATCTGTCTCCATTTGAAAACATATTATTAAGGCCAGAAAGACACAAACATACAAAAACATCATCTCAAATATCCACTGGTGTGAAATGTTTTTCACCAAATCCAAGATTTCAGTGTCGGTTGCACAAGTGCAGAGTAACATAGGAAACATTCAAATCAGAATACTATCAATGTGTGTCATTATTAAAAACCAGAACAACACTGGAGTGGATAGCAGCAGCAGGCAGCAGTGATTCTGGTTCCACTACATGAGCTCAGTAGGAGGCCACATGGTTGTAAAGCTATAATACAGAGATCAGGCTGTGAGCCTCTCTAACACTCACAGCTCTACTTGAGGGTGAACTGATGTCCATTTTATATGCCCATCATTTTTACTCCTGCTCAATATTCTCCAAGCTGTATTTATTTTCTACTATGTTTTGCCTCTCCCCTTACTAGAGTTTAATTACTTGTCTTAAAACTTAAAAAAACACTGCTCTTGGTTGTGTCGCAGAGTACCAGCACTATACGGTCCTTTTGTCGGAAACCTTTAAATCCCCCTGCACAACCCACTGCAGAGAATCATTACATCCCATCACAGCTTTGTGTCGAAGCAATTTAGTTTACAGTTCAGTTTACAGAGCAATAATTGAAGAACTCTGTCTGAAGCTTGATCAAATGTGTTTACCAAAGGTCCTAGAGTTCATTTATTGGAAAGACTTTAGTTTGACTTCAGGTAACCGCAGACATCTGTCCAAAAAAAGAGTGCTTTTCTCATCAAACTAAATGGAAGTGAAAAGGCCACCAAATCAAAAGACAGTCCCCGACAGGGTCTCAACCACATTTGTGTTCTCACCTCTTATGTTTGTGAAAGGGGAATTCAGTGTTTATGCATGATGTAATTAGGGGGTTTTCTGACACAGATGACCAAACACCCCCCCAGGTGGAGAGAAAGTCACTGTAATAAATAACCTGCGCTGATGGACCAAAGAGCTTTGTGTATCTGTCACATTCAAGCATTTCATCAGACAATGCCATCAGCTCCTGATAACACGGTGCAGGTCAAACCGTTCCAGAAGTGGTAACTGTACCTCGTATCTTCTCTCCCCACAGAGCCTCTTAACTGGATTTACTGCAATGTGAAACAGGAGTAGGGACTGAGTGTGGTGGTGGTGGTTTGCGTGCGTGTGAATGTGCATTCGCATGTGTTTCTACGTGAGCATATCGCTGTCCACGTGCAGACACACTGGTGTGTTTGGGGAAGAGATCGGATGTTTGCCTGGTCCATCTTTGGGATGTTGGAAGAGCAGATATGCCCGGCCTGAGGGGATTCTCTCGCGTGTTGAATGGAAATGTGGAATGCCACCATAGACCAGCACACTGCAAGCTATGAAACAGCGGCCACACTAGTGAAATCAACACTGTGCATCTCTGCTACCAACACAAAAGGGAAGTCACTCCAAGAAACAGAGAGAGAGAGAGAGAGAGATGGGGGAGTGAGAGATTGAAAGAGAAAAAGAAAAACAAACATTACAAGGGTGCCTCACAGTAGCCCAAAGGGGTTTCAATGTAATGTCACAGCAATGCTTAATACAGAGCACAACATGAGTTGATGTAATAAGTTACACTAACATGTAGACTAAACGTATTTGGCTTTTGGAATTATTTTACATGGTCTGCCTGCACGCTGAGAAAAGGTGTGGCCTCTTTGAATTTGGCTATAATCAATCAAATCATATAATCGATCAAATCATCCATTGTCAACTATTCATCCTATTATTTAGGGGCACTAATGTTAAAACTATCCCTGGATAATCATCAGCAAAGACATGTTCCCAAATTTACATGAAGTTCTGCTTTCTGTATTTTTTGTCAGTCGCAGTAACTGTCAACCCGGTTCAGCTGTAAAACACGATACTAAACCAAGCGCTCACTTTTTTTTTTTTTTCTCAAAAAAAACATCAAATTCCTCATCGACAATGTCCGAGTTTAACAGATGGGTGAGTTCAGCATCAAGCATGCACTGTTTTGTCTGGTCATGATCTGAGTGGGTCTTGTTGCTGTTACCCAGCTCTTCAGTGATGATTCTAGTCTTGACTTTGCAACATGTTTCGTTAGCATATCTCGTAATCAGTGGCATCTCGACGTCCCATTAATGCAAGACTCACGTTATGGTACAGTGTTACTCTGCAAGGCTCCTCACTGCAGTACCCCATATGTTCTGACGATACATCAAGTGGCGCGGCTTACGTGGCTTATCAAAGTTCGACATTTTGAATTAATTTTGGGCCAAGTCCAAGGTTAATAAACACAACCAGAATACACACATACGTTGCACTGACAATTTATGAGTGGATTGTATATTTTTAAGTGGCCGTATAGCCAGTAAAAAACATTACATTATCACCTACGATATGTTTTTTGTTTTCCCACTGGCTTGATTATTGTTAACAAGATTGTTGTTTTTTCATGAAAAGTTTTGTAAATACACAGGACAGACATTCTCAAGTTACATAACAAAAACTCCAAATCCTGTATGTACAGTCATGGAAAAAAAATATTAGACCACTCCGTTGTTTTCTTCAATTCCTTGTTCATCTTAACACCTTGTTCCACTAAAGGTTTATCACCTGGGGGAAACAATGAACACAAAACCATGCAATGACTAAAAGCACTGTATTTGTCAGTACAATGTTATTGCTAGTGATGTAGGAACGGAAGTGATTTTTGTCACTGTCAATAAAACCTTGCAAAATGGCCAGAGATCAGCTCTGAAATTAAACTTAATTATGAGCCTTTTTTG
>JAFBJS010002128.1:5359-33446 GCA_016785265.1 Paraplagusia blochii | reverse complement strand
GTATCCACTGTCCCTCCTCTGAACATGTCCAAACCATCTCAATCTGTCTTCTCTATCTTTTTCTCCAAACCTTCCTGTCTGTGTTGTCCCTCTAATCACCTGATTCCTGATCCTGTCCATCCTTGTCGTTACTAAAAAAAAAAAAATAAATAAAAATTTTAGCATCAGCTGAGCGCCCCCTATGTATTTCAGGCTAATTTGCAGCCACCTAATCTAGGCTAACTTATTATTTTTCAGCCCAGACATGAGCAAACTAAGGCCTGGGGACCGTAAGGGGCCCGTTCAGCTTTGTAAGCTTGTCCAAACTAAATAATTGATTTACGTTGTCCTTATACTCCTGTCTTTGCCCTACAGTGTCTGTGCTGCCATTACAGGTGTCCCAACAAAAACTGTCTGTGGGACAGTGGTGAGTGCTCTTGCCTTACAATCACAAGATTATTGATCTGGGTTCTAGCATTAACCTTTAGAGTCCAGCAGAGGAGCACATTTTAACCATATTGGACAACACAGACAGGAAGGTTTGGAGAAAAAGCTAGAGAAGACAGATTGAGATGGTTTGGACATGTTCAGACGAGGGACAGTGGAGACATTGGTAGAAGAATAATCCTAGAGATGGAGCTACCAGGTAGGAGACAAAGAGGAGATTGATGGATGCAGTGAAGGAGGACATGGAGGTAGTTGGAGTTAGAGTAGAAGATTCATATGTGCTAATCGTTGTCATCTTTAACTGCAGTTTTTCCAATTTAATTTTGACATGTTTGTGTTATCGTACACGTAGGTCCAATTCTTTTAGTCTCTTGTCCCGTCTTTACGTCAACTGGAAGTTTCCAGATGTTAAGGTAACATTATTTATGTGCCAAATTATGAATGATTTTGAGGAGCAACCTCAGCTGATTTCAATTGTATTTCCTGCACTTCTTTCAAGTAGTTTATGTTTTGTATAATTTTAATTTTTGTCTAAAATTCTTGGACCTTGTTTAAATAAGGATTTTTGAGGTTTTACTGTAGTTTCTTTGGCTTGTGACCAACATAAAATACCAAAAAGTAAAAGGTAAATGTGTTAGAATCATGAAGTTTAGTAAATATTGTGAGAAATGTGGAAACGTCTTTTATCATATCTTCAATATCTTTGTAATATTTCCTGTACTGCCTACTAAACTTCCTTCTTAACTTCATCCAGTTGAAGTTTTTTGTCCAACTTTGCTCATTTTTATCCGACTTGCAAAACATCTGATCATTTCTGGACTTTTCAAAATCACTTTTATGATCAAAAAAAGGAAAATTAATACCAACTTATCTCAGATAAATGGAGTTTCTCAGCATTTGAAACCATTTTTTCTGGCCGATGAAACCAGTCTGATCGTCAACATGGGACAAGACTCTACTGTACGCCGCTTCGGGAAGAGACACGTGAGACGTTGTTCAACCTTCAGTCCTGAACTACATCGTTTCAGTGTCAGGGAAGAACATCCCGGGCTGAAAAAGTCGCTGAGTGTGTGTGTTTGTGTGTGTGTGTGTGTGCACACACACTTGTCTGCAGCATCTGCTGCTGTCGACTGCACTCTGCCGCCGCCGCCGATGATGATGATGATGATGTAGATGTTGTTCTCAGGGAGTGTCGGCAAAACGAACACACACCAAATTAAAGCTGCGATGTTTGATTAAGTGTGCCAGGTGATCTCAGGAGAGAAGAGGAGACACAACCTCAACCCCCTCGTTCATTTGTAAACCTCCAAATGCGGGGCTTCAAATACACCAAGTAGGAGTGTATGCTGTAACTCCCCCCCCCCCGTGCCTCCCTCCGTTGATTGAGAACACAAATGATCAAATGTACAAAGGCGCGGGGATGTACGAGGAGTTCCCGGTCGTCAGCAGAAGCAGAAGAAGGAGAAGAAGGAGAGGAAGGAGGAGGAATTAGGGCTGTGATGTGGAGAGAGCGTCTGAAAATAAAGATGCGAGCGCCATTGTAGCACCTCGGCTTGAACGTGTGGCACAGAAAGAATAAAACATGAAGAAAAAACTCTTCCCTTCTTCCGTCATCGCTTTGAGATCAACGGCTGGGATCAAATACAAATGTGATCCAGTCGCACACTTGTTTGTTTTTGGAATTAACTCAAACTCCTAATTTGCTATTCTTGGATACTTTTAATGACGCCGGCGGTAAACAGCTCCGCCGACCAAGAAGAAGCCAATTATAACTTTATCAGCACAATCTGAGTGGAGGAGTGGAGCTGTGTTTCTCCCAAAAAGACAAAAAAAAATACCTTGATCTACCAGGGAAAACTACAGTGTTTTTTCTTCCTCCAAAGGAACTGTTTCCTTTCAGCCTGCTTGTCAACACGTTGGTTTCACCAACACCAGCTCCGTCTCACTGAGATCGCTATGATTTATTAATGAGAGAGAAACAATTCAATATATATATATTTATATATTTTTTTTAACTTTATTTCCTCTAATAATATATTGTTTTTTTTTTTAACAACAAAGTCTGATAAAGAAACAAAATGTTTCTGTGTCTCCTTTACCAAAAGTAAAAATGAATAAAGGGAATTAGTGGAGATTATCAAAGGCAGGACATTCAGGAGGAACTCACCAAGAAGTTGGGAGGACAGGACGAAAGTAAATTTAAATAAAAGTTAAAAAAATTACAAGTAACACTATTATAATATGTCTTATAAAATATGTTTTATAAAAAAAAGGCTTTTTTCCAGGCTACATTTTGAGAATATGTTTCTCATAACATCTATAATTCCACTGTCCAAAATTTATTTTAGTAATAAGTGGGACATTTTTATCTCCTAAGAAGGTTGTCCAGGTCCTACTATGTTTTCTACAAAAACAAATCCATGCCAAACTTAAGTTTCATCCACCTACCACTGTCTGATGTTTAGGACAGTTATAAATTCTTCCTGTCAATATTTTTTGTCCCCTCTCAGATTGTCCCTTTTTTAAGGGGTTTTCAGGGGTTCTCTGACTCCAACTTCCTCCATGTCCTCCCTCACTGCATCTATCAATCTTCTCTTTGTCTCCTACCTGGTAGCTCCATCTCTAGGATCATTCTTCTACCAATGTCTCCACTGTCCCTCCTCTGAACATGTCCAAACCGTCTCAATCTGTCTTCTCCAGCTTTTTCTCCAAACCTTCCTGTCTGTGTTGTCCCTCTAATCACCTCATTCCTGGTCCTGTCCATCCTTGTCTCTCCTAAACAGCATCTATAACTCCTCCACCTCCAGCTCTGTCTCCTGTCTTGCTGTCAATTGAAACTTCTTATCAAGTGAAGACAAATCTTTTTGGCGTCACATTGTTACGAAAATATAGATTTTTTTTTTGTTTGCATGTGATGAAAGTTGAGCAGAGTGAAATAATTCACTTCACTCCAAACAACTTTTTGTCACGAATCCGAAAGATTCTTTTGATGTAACAGTCACATGACGGAGACGCAGGATGTCTGACGGAGGCGGCGGCGACTGCTACATCCTTTGGTCACCCATTACTCAATGACCCCCCTGTTCTGATCCTTCCTCTCATCCTGGACTGAGCGGAACTGCTACCAGAGTGGTAGCCCTCTGTACCGGCCTATAAATCTGAAATATTATGTGTGAAATTGAGGGAGAACGCCATTAAAGGGTGAGGTGGCGGGGGGGAGAGGGTCCGGAGCAGAGGTCCTGTGTGAGATGGGAGGGGGGGGCTAATTCAGGACAACTGTGAAACGTGACCCTGCTAAAAGGCCCGGCCACTGGTCAGAGCAGACTGGACTAATCCAGTCCACATGTGCTGCACAGACACAGATCACTCCGTCATTGGATGGATTTCCTAAACTGTGTTTAAATCAACATTAAGGCTTGGAGGTGGTGTTGGTGGAGGTGTGGAGGACTTTAACATCCCTGAGATAAATTTTAGAAACTAAGGTGGAGACAAAAAAAAAGAAAAGGTCCAAGTCAGACGGACAGATGTTATGAACCGGAGTGAAAAAAAAAATCTAAGACAAATGTTCATTGAAAAGGTGTCAGACTTGAGTCATTTAGACACGTCCTCATACATCAACGGGTGTTTGTGGGTTGAAAACATTCCCAAACCGGAAGGAACTCCTTCATTTCCCAGAGAGACCAACAATAATCTATCTAATCTGATGGGATTTAATCTAACCATCAATTGGAATTCCTTTCTGACGTTCCTAAATATCTAATCCAAACCAGGAAATGTTCATTACAAAGGGCTTGGATAGTAATAATAATGACGCGTAATAATAGTGTAATAATATCTAGAATTTTTTAAAATATGTTGGAATATATAAATTCCAACATAATATCGGATATAAATGTTGGATTTTTGTCATTACTTAAATTAAAAAGAAAAAAAGTTTATATTTTTATGTATTTCTGGGTCAGGTTCTAGGTTCTGGGGAAAATACTTCATCTGCAGGGCACCATCAGATGAAGTATGACATGGAGGCCAGGTCAGGAGCAGAGAGGTGGAGTGTGAAGATAGAAGATATTTTATAAAATCTTATAAAAAAGGCTAAAATGCTAAAATACTTTTAACTTTTTTCATGCTTTCTGTTGAGGAAAAAGCTGTCATTACAGGAAAGATGTAGCAGGATAATGATGATATCAATGAATAGAATAATTGGGTGAAGAAAAGCAGGGCCAGATTACATTGCCAAATGGGCTCTGTCCGGTCCTCAGGCCATAGTTTGCTCCCTTCTGTTTTACTGTAGTTCTAGAACAGGTGCCAGATCAGTACTAAGCTGTGAGTCTCTTCTTTCAGATTGTCCCTTTGTCAGGGGTTGCCACAGCAACTTATACTTTTCCATCGTCCTCGTTATCTTGTCCTCTTAACCCTCTCCATGTCCTCCCTCACTGCATCCATCAATCTCCTCTTTGTCTCCTACCTGGTAGCTCCATCTCTAGGATCATTCTTCTACCACTGTCCCTCCTCTGAACATGTCCAAACCATCTGTCTTCCCCAAACCTTCCTGTCTGTGTTGTCCCTCTAATCCTCACATTCCTGATCCTTGTCCATCCTTGTCTCTCTCTTCTTTCACAATTAAAAAGACCTGTTGACACAGGTTTTTCAAAATAAAATAGGTTGTATTTGTAGTCCTCGTGGTTATATTTGTGATCTAACAAACTTTCCCGATGATTGTTCAAAGCAGGGAGTGGCACTGAACACAAAGAACACCATCCTCATGGTTAATAACAGAGACGACAGGGGACATCTTGTCAGGATTAAACTAAAAATTGTCCTTTAAAGCAACCGTAACAGTGTAAGTTTGATGCGTCCATCGTCAGCCTTAAATAAAACTCATTACGTCCCGAAAAACACGGCGCCGTGTTCGGGATTTCTTGGCTTTGTGCAATAACGCGTCTAATAAATTTGTCCTCAACGGCTGGACCTTCAAAGCCGCGGCTAATCATTAGTTTTCCCGTCTTTGAAATCCCGCCTGACGGTGAATAAATCTTGTGAAGTAGCCAGTGTTACAGTGTGTGAATCAGAGGAACATGAAAAGAGGGTTTTTATCAGTCAGGGCTGAGAATCTTCAGGCCTGCGCCGAACAAACTGCACAATGTGTTTGTGTTATTGTGTGTGTGTCTGCGTGTGTGTAAACACAAACATCAAATGGCAAGTGGCACGTCCTTATCACTAACAAGCAAACTAACAAGAGACCTGGAATTCCACTCAATTAGTACCTGCTCGCTTCCTTATTAATCTATTCGCCCCGGTGAAGAGATGAGAGGAGACGGGAGAAAGTGAAAGGGAACGGGAGGGAAAAAAAAACAACAATTTGTTAGTGTACATATATTAATGCAGACAAAGCTCCTTGTTCCAGTTTTGTGTAATTTGACGTGATGTATAAGCTCTGTTCTGTCATTAGTCAGGGGGAAAATGTGAGAAAGGATCAAAGTCGGAAAAAAAAAAAAAAAAAAATGACGGTCTCTTAATTTATCACTCGGCGAAGACAAAGGATTTACTCTCTGCTTACACCAAAAAAAGCCCCTGACTTCTTCTTCTTTTTTTTTTTTTATTATTTTATTTTTATGACAAACTCAGTTTGCAGTTTAATTTAGGACTTGAGTCCCCGGGTGCAGGCTGGCAGGCAGGAAGTGAGAGTGCAGCCAGACAAGCAGCAAAACAGCAGGTTGGGAAGAAAACGTCCAAGCTGGCGGTAAAGTACTGGGAGAAAACGTGGAAAAGAGAAAGAAAGAAAAAAAAAAAAAAAAAAGAGAGGAGACAGGTGTCACCAAACTCCAGCAGCCGAGCAGGCAGGCGATGAGGAAGGCAGGAAAACAGTCTAAAAGTAGTAGGAAGGAGATGGATGGAGGACGAAGGGGGGAGATCAGACTTAAGGAGGGGCTGGAGGTGGAGGTGGAGGTGGAGGTGGCACCGGGGGAACCTGGACTGTACCGGACCCTGGATTGAAACATATCCACCGCCGCTGTAGTGCAGTAGGTGGTAAAGCCTGAGTGTGTGGAGACGGTTCGCCGGGTAATGGTGCGTCGGGCGCCTCAGCGGGGCCTCAGAGGAGCCTGACTGAGGAGCATTAATACACCCAGCCAGAGAAAACAACTAAACAAACACATTCCTGCTTCCGCAAAGACAGTGGAGACAAGACAGTGTGTGGACGCTCCCTGTTTGTGTGTGTGTGTGTGTGTGTGTGTCTCCTGGTCGGCGTGTGCGTGCAAACGTGCGAGTGACCCTGACGCCGCGGTGATGCTTCCTGTAGCACTGACCGGCGTCGGAGCTCCGTTAATTAAAGAGACGATGCGCTGGCAGGTGGCTTCACTGCCCACACTGGTAATTGGCCCCCTTCTCCACCACCCCCACCCACCCCCACCCTAGAAAATCACCCATCTCCTCCTTTTCTCTGTGTTTTTTTCTCCTCCTCCTCCTCCTCCTCCACCCTCCCTCCTCCTTCTATCTCTTGTCCTCAGAATGGTGCCAGTGGGCAGGCAGGAACGCAAGACTTTGTGAAATAATGATTAGAATGGATGGAGATGAAGGCAGAGGAGTCGCACATTTTCCCAGCAGCCTCTGATGGTCGGGGGAAGGCTGTTCGCCTTCAAGCGTCGAACGACGCGACGGGAGTTGGCTTTAGACAGCCGCGGTACGAGGAGCCGCTGCCGCAGCAGTCATTAATGATGTGGGGAGGGGACAGAGCCGCACTTTGATAACTTTCCGCATATATGTGTGTGTGTGTGTGTGTGTTTGTGTCTCTCCGTGTCTTTTTTTTTTTATGGATATTTCAGTGGGTGTGTGTTTTGTGGACATAAAACCCAGTGTTTACGGAGTCCAGTCTCTAAGAGGTGAAATAAACCTCTGTGAAATACAATCACGGCGTGTCTGTGTGTGTGTGTGTGGGGGGGTGGACAGGGACATTTTGGACAGTCCACTTCATTTCAGAAGTCCCGTGTCAGCCGGGACTGCAAATGTGTCCTTGTGCGGGGGACATTTGTTAATGAATACTATTGTTAGTGGGGCTCTTTTATGAAGTCATTTTGCAGCGTTTGACAGGACACTGATTTCCTGGGAGTACAAGTTAAAATGGGCAAAATAAGGCTCATGGGCTAGATGTGGCCCGTTCAGATTTGTGATTTGGCCACAAAAAGTTGTCCAAATAGTCCTTAATTAGTATGTATTCTACAGTGGTGGACAAAAAAAATGTCAGAAGTACTTAATATTAATATGATGAGGTGATAGTGCAGTGGGGGCCTAGCAATTAAGGAAGTGGACTTCCTGTTGGCTTCAGGTTCGAGTTCTTCCTCAAATAAAGGGAATGTTCACACTATGGTACATTGTGATTTGGGTGGCGGTCGTGGAGACTGCTGACCCTACAGCTCAGTAATGGATGAGAGGATGAAGATAAATAAATTAATTTATTCATTTTTTAACAAGTTTTTTGAGTTATTTGTTGCCTTAAACACAGACAGTGTTGAGACATGTTGAACAAATCAAAATATATATATATATAATTTTTATTTATTTGCTTTTGTTTAATTAATTTTAAAGAAAATTTATATTATCACAAATGTTTTATGATAATATTTGAGATGGTGTAAAAGCCTTTTACTCTGAAAAACCTTTTTTCCAAACACTGTAGCATTGTGGTTGCGCCCCCTTATGGAACCATTTTCGCAGTGACTGAGATGATACTGACTCTCGGAGTACAGATTAAAATAAGTATGGGCAAACTAAGGCTCGGGGGCCAGATGTGGTCCGTTTAGCTTTCTCATCCGGTCCACCAAACTTGTCTCTAAGTTTTCTTTAATTGGTTTTATCGTGAGGGACACCCATAGAGCTTTTAAATGTCATGTTGTATTTGTTCACATTACAATTAGCATCAGATTAAATCATAAAGAAGGATTAAAATAAGTCGTTAATGTGGTTTAGTTAAAGTCATTTACAGCGACTGTGTCTGGTTTTACATGAGACACTCGTAAAACCCGGACACCAGGGTCCATGCGTGTGTGTGTCTCTCACCACATCACTGGGCAGGTTGTGCAGGTCGTCAAATGGACTCTCCAGGGTGTTGTTGTCCACGTTCAGAATGATCACATCCTCCAGTGACCGGCTCTGTACTCGCTACAACAGCAGAAAGGTGGACATGTTTACCAGACTGGTACTTTGTAGTTGTACTCATCAAGTAAAACAGGTTTGTAGCTGCACTGTTACTGTTGAAAAGTAGCTAAAAATCTGTCTGTTTGATAAAGAACTCGGAGTAAATGATACATTAATGTTCATTTACCTTTTATTCTCTTTATATTATTTAGTTGGTTGACAGTGTGGTTACAGTGTGCAGCCAATCAGCTGTTGGCTTTACTCAGCTGACACTATTTTTGCTTTTATTCTTTTTTTTTGGTACTAAATGTCAGGGTCGACTTACGAGATGCTGATTGGCTCATATGTTTGAGTATTTTTTGCAGAACCTTCTGCCAAATGTGTGGTTGTTAGCGTTAGTCAATTACAGTTGTGTATTTGCAGGTTTTGGCTGTTTCACATTGAGAGAAATTGGCGTAAAGTTTATTTTGTTGACCTTAAATACATCTCAATTAAAATTACGTTGACACTGTCCTATTTTTGTGGGACCTTAGTTTGTTTTTAGCTTTTTCTTTTGTTTACTCCATTTTATCAAACGTATTATTAGTGACATTATTTCACTACTGAAGAGTGATCCGTGATCCAATTTTGATCTTCCATTATTATATATTTTTCTTATTTTTTTTTTCTTAAAGTACATACATTGTATTCTTTGTCTGAAAATCTGCAAACAGTTTCTAGGTGAAACTGCAGGATTGACAGAAGAATTTCAAGCTCATATTTCCCTCCAGTCTCCCAGACCAGATATTTAACACATTCGGCAGAAACCATTCGTAGTTTTACTTTGAAAAAATATTTTATTTTGGCTTTTTTAAGCCCTGGTTTTAACACTGTGATCTGTTTTTTTTTTTTTCACCAGCGAAAAAAATCCTAAAACATTTCCTGAAACAGAAGGAGGAAGAAAAACCAAGCGACACACACACGCTGTCGTCAGGCTTTCTCCAGATTAACGTTGAAAAATGACGCGTAGGAAAAAAAAAAAATATCAGAGCATCTTTAGTGAAACACGAGGCTTCACGAAATGAAGAATGGTAGAGAGGGGGAATCATTTGGACTGTGCAAACACTTTTTTTTTTTTCCACCGCACCAAAACCTCATGCATCAGCGGCGGCGCCGTGATGCTGTGCCGTGTGCATCCTGATGGCGACAAATTCAACAATTATTTCAGTGTGGTACAAGATGCAGGCAGGTGTGGGGTTGGTGGTGGAGGTGGAGGTGGAGGTAGACAGCGCTGGTGTGTGTGTGTTGAATTTCTAGTTTGTCACTTTTGTGACAGCCTGTGCAGTTGAGGCTCACATGCTGATCTGGACTAATTATGTAGTGGTGGAAAAGGGGTCTGTCACGGATGCAGAGTGTGATAAATACTGCCACTGCTGCAACTGTCAGACAAATACCTCTCCGGCTCACGCGCACGCTCGCATCACAACATATGCATGCGTGCACACACGGCGGGCGTGCGCGTGCTTTCAACTAGCGGTGATGGTGACCCTCCAGCTCCAACAATGGAGCAGGAAAACCCAGACGCAGCCTCTGTTTCCATCTACTGCTCAAGGAAGGAGCTCGGAGGAACGCATGGAGTAAAACGTCTTTTCTTTTCTTTTGTAAAAGTATTTGTGTGTTTTAAAATGTATTTCTTCGAAATAACTCCTTTTTCTTCAGACCCCACGATCAGCACGTATCGCAACATAAAGTGCCGACAGTGACCCCTACCACACAAACTGGAAATAATTATCATTAAGGTTGCGGAAGACACAGAGTTTGCATAATCATGCACGCAGTACTGGGTGTAATTAAGAACAATGATCCACGTGCACATTTATATGCATGCAAAGATCCCCGAAGATTCACACTCACGTACCTCCAGGAGACTGAGGTGAACTCCCACAAAGTACGGCATGGGGGCACTGTGGATGGAGAGAGAAGCACAACGTCAACTTCATTAAAAACAGGATGCATATGAATGAAAACGGCACATCTGACAAAGTGCTAAACTTTAATGTATGCATGTATTTTTTTTAATGAACAAATAAGAGACTGGAAGTAAATCCAGCTTTTTACACATGATGATGAATTGTTGGCTGAAGAATATTTACGTTTTTAAAGTTGATTAATGAACTGGTTTGATATTTCCTGTCAATCGGACAGTAAAAAAAAAACCCCTGAAAATCACCACATGATTCATCATTGTCCACCAGCGATAGGAGACGCCCCTTAATTAGTTTGCCGAGATGCTACACATGTTTCCTTTCAAGGCTGAACGAATATATTCTTCTCATATTTGTCATCAAACCAAAAGCTGGAGGCAAGAAAGTGTCAAATCCCATCACGGCTCACGTCTATCCGGCTAAACAAAATCAACTAAACAGTCAAACGGCAGAAGCCGATTTTACGTTGAGGTTAACATCAGCAGAAACACTCAAATAGTTTTGGGGCCGGTGTGAGTCTGCCAGAATGATTCAGAAGCCACAGGCTGCTAATTAACTTAGAGCAGCAGCAGCAGCAGCAGTAGCAGCAGCAGCAGCAGCATCAGGCCTGCAGCTCTGCTCTGTTGTCTTTTTTTCACCCTCCTTACACATGTTCACGCTTCAGATTTAAAGAATGTGCAGGAAAACACTCCACAATAACCGCACTGTCCTGCACACTCACGCAGACCATATGATATATTATCTCATTGTCAAATCCAGTGGTTCCCAACCACTGGGCCGGGGACCGGTACCGGTACGTGGGTGGATTGGATCTGGGCCGCAGAGAAAGTATGTTTCCTTTTGGTCCCATCTGTCTATTACCGTAATAAGCTGCACCTGACTATAAGCCGCATGTGCTGCATTTTCCATGATGAGGGTCAGTTTGTGCTAATTGTACGAAGCGCGTTACCGTACGTTAAACTTCTTCTTCCTCTATGGTGTTTATTGGTGGTTGTGACTTGCGTCTTCATCGACACCACCTGTCTCACTCTTACCTTTTCTGCTCTTACCTTTGCTAACATTAGCCACATCTCTGCATAAGACGCAGGGTTAAAATTCTGTGACAAAAGTTGCGGCGTACGGTCCGGAAATTACGGTACCTCCACTTGATCCCTATTCATGTCAACAAAAGAACTGACCAATAGAATGGCTAGGATTCCATCATCAATAATGCAACTATATTTTCTCAGTGAAGACAACAACAATAAACTCAAAATGACGAATATTATAACTTTTTATACCGGTCTGGTAGCAGAAAGTTATAGGCTGTGTGTACTTGGGTAATTCGGGTAGGAAGATTTTATAGGTAGGAAAATATTTCAGAACACCAGAAATTTTATTTTATTATGGGGTATTTATCTGCCACAACTTAACGACCGGTCCGTGAGAATATTACGAGACGTTTAACCGGTCCGTGGCGTGAAAAAGGTTGGGGAAACACTGGCGTTATCAGTGCGTTGGAGATCACCTCTGTGATCCAATGGGATAACGATGAGTTTTCACAGAGTGTTAAAATCTCATTTAGCGGTGAACAGCTCTTCGCTGCAGCCCTGAGCTACTGCAGCAGCAGCACATTCTTCACACAGTCTGACTTCTCCATTCGCTGTTTCCACTGGAAAGACGCCCAGATGTGAAGTTGACCTGGATGCCTGTCGATATGCAGATGCAGCCATTACTTCTGCTCTCCGTTCACTCCCAATCAAGTCCGTTCACATTTGTAGGATTTGTGTCGGATGGATGATAATGAACCCCTGAGAGGGCTGAGGGGATGAGAGTGTGCAGCCTGCACGGGCATAAAATATGGAGCAAGGTGATCTGGGCTGTTCATTACACTGAGCGGCCACACAGGAGAAGGTGCAACCACCGGAGGAATCGTGAGAACAACTCGGAGACCGGGCGGGAGAATGTGAGAACATGTGCATCTGCGATTTTACAGCAAAACCTTCCAAGGAGCTGGGTGATTAACAGTGTGTGTGAGAGAGGTGTTTAGCCTCACCAGCAGTAGTCCAGAAGATGAGGAGGCAGCACCGGGATGAAGATGTGCTGCCAGTACATGGGAAACAGCAGAGCAGCCGCACCGTGGACACATGCAGTTAACTACAGCGGGGACAGGAAGTTTACAGTCAGTCAACATGGACTTTGAGTTTCAATAGTAAAATGACATCATGGTTAAAAAAAAAACATCACTATAATTAAAAATACAGTGTTTTTCAGTGTGGTGAAAATAAAAAAAAGATTAAAAAAAATAAAAAATACACCATAAGGCGCAACTAAAACCTTTGTTTTCTTATTCATATCAGTGCAAAAAGACTGAAAATAGAATGTTTATTGACAGAAAGTCCCAAAAATATAGTAACTTCAACAAGAAGCAGGTTGAAGTATCAAAATTATTTTTTTTTCAAAACATTATTGGAGGTGTACGGCTACCAATGACTCGTCCTTTTTGTCAGGGGTCTCAAACTCAAATAAGTTAAGGGCCACAAACCACACTTTCATTTCACCAAAGGGCCGCGTCAGCTTTCACTGTTCAATACAAAAGAAAATCATTTAATAAAAAATCAGTTTCCCATAGATTCTGTGTAATACAACACTGAACCAGAAGGAGACTGTGGACCAGGGTTTGAGAACTAGAGGATTTACCATAAAATGTGGAGAACAAATCTATAAAATATTATTACAAATTTCAACTTCCACATCAAGGTGGGGGCCATAAAATATCGTTCCACGGGCCACTACTGACCCACGGGCCGCGAGTTTGAGACCCTTGCTCTATGTAGTACAAGGTAGATGGTAAGTAACTTTGGGCGAATCTTTTCCTGCACAGTCAAAAGTATTTTTTTTTTTTGTTTTTACTGAAACCAAAACTTTTTTATTTGATAAATCTCAGCGTCTTTTTCATTTCCTGTCACTAAATTCTCTTCAATTCAGAGCTGATAGGACGTAAAGGCAGGAATATTTGTCAGGTTTGTCAGGTCACTAGGCAACATATAGAACCATTCACAGTCACAATGGCTCACGTGGTTGATTCAGATTGAAAAGCTCAGCTGCTGCTGCAGGTTCCTGGAAGTCAAATGACCTGGAGAACATTCCATCTACTGAGAGAACTGAGGACAGGGAGTCTGAGACAGAGGTGGAGCTGAGTATTGTAAAATTAATCATTAAACAGTAAATTAAGGTGTCAGTCTATTCAAAATGTTCATAGAGCGCCCCCTTCAGGTGATACAGGAGAGAATGATCAGTGTTTGTCAACAATAATCCAGGATCATTTTAATTGGAAATGTTGGCAGTGATCACGTTTCCGTCTGAAACCAAACAGAGTCTGTGGTTAAAGCCTGTCGTTACTTTTCTTTCACTCTGATCAAACTGGCAGACGCTGCGTTTTCCGTTGACGCACTTTGATTTCATGGAGTTCTCCCCGACAAACACGTTGCCAAACTTTAATCTTCCTCAAACAAAATTCCCCAGAAACACACGGAGCAACGAGACAAGCCGAGCTCTGCTCCGGTAGCGATGAACTCACAACCTGTGCGATTCTGAGGGAGGAGGAGAGAAAAAAAAAAAAAAAAAAAGAGTAAAAATCTGAAGATCAACTTAGTCGACAGGAGATCGTCTTTAACCTCATCACAGAAATAACGCACAATAGTGACAGATGCTTTCCGAAAGGAGAAGGTGTAACCATGACCTCTGTTTGATGAGCAAAAGAAAAAAAAAAATTGTTAACGCACACTTTTTTTTTCCTCCCCCCTTGTCTCTTAGCGGCAAAATGAGATAAAAATCACGCGCAAAAATGCTTTTTAACGCGACGTCGCAGTAAGAAATGGTGCCACTGTCTGCACAAAGGCAATAAAAGGAGCCAAAATGGGTCTGACAGCAATCATAAAAATCAAAACGAGTCCACCCTGACTTGGAAATTAGAGAGAAAATATGAGATGGGAGAGGCGATGACACGAGGATGACATTCCTCTTTAAGATGCTTTCCAAGATGTCAAGACAAGTGCACACATAAAACTCAAGTCATTGTCTTAAGAAGCCCATAAAAATCCAGCAACTGTAATGACCTGCAACACACACACACACACACACACCAGGCAGGAGAAGGAGGCTTTAGCTCATCCCCCAGATTAAAATAACATGATTAAATATGGAAAGAGAACAGAGGTCTGAGGGTCTCCGCTGGGACTTCATTAGGGCAAATTGCCAAAGAATGAAACATGAGTTAGCCAAGAGAGACTGCGGGCTAGGCCAATACCGCCGGGACCCCGGAGCAGCAGCCGCTGTTATACTGCTGCAGCTTCACAGTCGATGTGTGAAGCGGACACACACTATCACACCCCCATACACACACACACACACACACACACACGAGCGCAGCTACCAGGAGACCACAGGAGCTCCTTGACACACACTCGGGTGTCACGACTGGCCTGGGCAAAAGAGGGGGATTGAAACCCACTGCTGCCAGAATGAAAAGAAAGAGGGGGTGAGGCGGACGGGGGGAAGGTGGTGCCAGTCGTCACAATCGGCACCAACATCAAAAGAGGGGGATTGAAACCCACTGCTGCCAGAATGAAAAGAAAGAGGGGGTGAGGCGGACGGGGGGAAGGTGGTGCCAGTCGTCACAATCGGCACCAACATCAAGCCTGGACATCTGAAATGCCCCCCCCCACCCCCCCGCCCCCCGACCAGAGAGTGTGTGTCTGCCCCGGCTCAGTGTGTGCCGCCCTCCGCATGTTTAACTACCGTCATTTTTCTCTCCTCCGACAGAAAATGACTGCGTTTTTTTATTGTGTTCTTGCGATCTCTCTCTCTCTCTCACGCAGCCCAGTCCCACAGTAGTTAGGCCTTAATCAAGATTTAATTGGTGTCTTGCTCGGTGCATCTGCATATGCTTATTTACTCTGCCGCCTGTTTCCACATAAAACACAACAATGGCACAGTCCTGTCAGGATTAATTCCATGTCAGGTTTTTTTTTTTTTTTTTTTTTGCCCTTTCTTCTTCTTTTTTTTTTTTTTGGGAGGCGATAATTTTTGCAAATAAATCAATGCGATGAATATTAATGGCCCGAAAGCGAAGCACTTGTACGAGACGGCATCAAAACCGACAGCAGCGTCGCCGAGCGGTGACGTTAACGGGCCATTAAATTGCGATGAAGGGAGGTCGAGGGATGAGGCTGCAGGTGTACGTACACACTGTATGGATGGAAACGCACGCACGCACGCACGAGCCAACACACTCGTTTAGTGGAGAGCCAACAGGCAAGTGTATCTCTCCTCTGGGAGTGAGCGAGCCGAGCCCCGGCCCTTCAGTGGTACCAGGAGGTAATAGCACAGAACACCTCGCAAACCAACTCCAATTATCTCCGGCAGACCTCAAGGTGAGTCTTTCAATTGGCATGATTTACTCTCAGGTTGAAAGGGATAGTGAGAGTGTGAGTGTGTGTCTTTTCTCATCTTTATCTCCCCTCTTCTCCTCAGACCGGGTGGCTATTTTAGAGGGAGATGGCTGAGAAAGGAAGGAGTGCGAGAGGGAGGCGGGGGATGAGGGAGGGAAGGTCAGCGAAACTGAGATAATGATTTACAAAGTAAACTTCAGATTCCTGCTCTCTTTTATGGGCTATCTCCAAAGCCATGAAGGTGGCGGTGTCTTCAGATAAGGTAAATTTTTTTTTTTTTTTTCCCCGAGGGCAGAGCAGAGGAACGTTTCACATATTTGCTCCCATGATTTAGCTTCACGGTAAGACCCCCGTGTCCTTGTTCAGGTCGGAAAACAAATGAGGCAAAAAAAAAAGTAAAGAGGGGAGATAAATGGTGGAGAGAGAAAAAAAAGAGCAAAGTGAACTGGTCTTTTTTTTTTTTTTTCTTCATTTAAAAGTAAGAGGGAGGGGCTTCACATAAGAGTGGGTCATGAGAGGGTAAGGCTGATAAAATATTTGCCAGGCTGATAAATAATAGATGAGTGGAGCCAAATGGCTTACACGCTCCACAAAAGACCTGGGTGCTTAATATTCCATTCAATGGAGAATCACAGATACAGTCCCCAAGAACAAATACAGGATTAGGTGCTGGGTCCAGTCCTCTGGGACCAGGGCTCTGCCTGGTAATGAGGGCCTACTTTCCTCTTATACCCCGTCTGTGTGTGTAGGTGTAGGAGTGTGTGTGTGTGTGTTGCCCTTCCTCTGAGAAAAGCTAAGCGATTATACGACGACAGCTTGCTTCAAAAAAACCAGTCAAGGTCTTTGGTTCAGCCACAAGAGCTTTTCTTGGTGCCGTGAAGCTTAAACCGAAAAAGTGTCCAAACCAACAGTGGTTTACGCAGAAGGAAGGGACGCCGGAGAGAGAGGAGAGGAGAGTGTGGAGGAGACGGAGGCACAGGTGGAGGTGACGGAGGAAAGTTGAGAAAGAACGATCTCTCGGCTCGACTCTGTTTCCCGACTGTGAATCTACAGCAGGTGTGGCCAGATATTTTGACTCCTGGTCCACAGTCAGTCCTAGGATTTGACACGGGGACCAAGTCCGGACCAGAAACATGGAGCATTTGTGTGAACTAAGATAAACCAAGTAAACTAGAGAGGTCCTCCACCAGGGGTGGGCAAACTTTTTGACTCACAAGAGGACCTAAAATTGGACACGAGGGCCGAGTCAAGAGCAGAAAGATGAAGCAAGATGCTACATTTCTAATACCCGTTATGACACCATTTACTGGAGAGACACAGGCATTGCAAGCAAAAGGCAGAAGTATAATGATAATATAAATAAATTAATTTGGACAAGGTTGGCGGGCCACATTAAGATGATCAACAGGCTGCTTTTGGCCCCCGGGCCTTAGTTTGCCCATGCCTGTCCTACACTATCTATTAGGGAAATGTAGGCACGGTAGGGGAAGTTTTCCCTCTGATGTAGAGTCTAAGGTCCAACAGTTCTCAAGTTCTGGCCTAAATCACACGGTAAAGGTGCAGTTTATTGTCCAATACATGTTCACGATGTACGTTACAACTGCAACTTTGAGTATCTGCCAGTATCGATGTCAATCCGATACCTTTTCTGTTCCAGCACGTCTTGCTAATTACATCCCTGGTATCGGATCTGACTGTAACTGATTCTAAGTATCATACCCAGTCATACCAAATCATTAGTTACTCTTATACAGACATGGGCAAACTAAGGCCCGGGGGCCAGATGTGGTCCGCCAACCTTGTCCAAATTAAATAATTTGTATCATCATTATACTTCTGCGCCTATTCTCTGCAATAATGTGTTTCCCCAGTAGATGACGTCATATATGGTACTAAAAATGTAGGTTTTAGATTTTATACTAGACTTTAACATGATATTTATTGCAGTTAAACACAAACACTCCATCTTTCTGCTCTGGACTCGGCCCCAGTGTCCAATTTTTGGACCAATTGTAGCCCACAAGTCCAAAAGTTTGGTCAGGACTGCCCCAAACCAATGCTAATTTCATACTCACTCTAAAAATAGTGTGTGCACAGTAAGAAAAATGGTCAAGCTGGACAACAGTGAGGGTCAGTCCATGATGACCGCGCTACCAGAGAGGTCAATGGACCATGCTTTTGCATTTTGGGCTTGTTTAAGGCAGACCTGGGCAATTATTTTGTCTCGCGGGCCACAGGTGGTACTAAAAGGTCAGGTCAGGATCAGAAAAATCGAGTATTTCCGTGAACTAAGATAAATGATGAGTAAAGTATTGGTTAAAGGCAAAATGTTTTAAGAATCTTTAGACTATCTGTTGAGGAAATGCTGGCTATGCAGGGAAAAGGTAGAAGGATAACGATAATATAAATAAAAAGTATAATTTCCACAAGTCTGGCGGGCCGGATTATAACGCCAAACTGGCCAGCATCCAGCCCACGGGCCTTAGTTTGAAAAAGCTGCCAATGATGAAGCTCTGTTCATGTCTTACTAATCTTTAAACCTCTATGTATTCCAGGCTTAACCAATCATAGTTTAGTAACAGGTTATGAAGACATGACCCTTTTCATCATGGTCACTCCAGGATTTGAACCTGACCTCGGAGTCTGGACGTCGTCCACTTCAAGATACGTTGGCGTTTTTTTTGCACATGTTAATGTGAAGTAAATGCACTGCTGCTACATGAGAGAAACTGTTTTGTCCTTATTGGTTTCTGCAGACACTCGAATGCATTAAAGTATTTTACATTCTATAAAAATGTCAACATTCAGACGCTTCGTCTGGTCTCTACGCAGAAAGAAGACATTTTTGAATTCCGAGCAATGTTCATTGGAGGAGCACTAATAAGAGAGTGAAGGGTTGTGGGATGTGCACCACATAGGCTTAATGCCCTTTGGCAGCTGATCACCAATTAGGGTTCAAACTGGAGCAACATTTGCTGCACGCCCCGCACCCAGAGCTTTGATGTTGCTCTTATTATCTCTCGGTCTATGGTTGGTTTTCATTTGTGGTCGGACACTTGAAGAATTACAAGACAGGAGACAAACATCAAAACAAACGCAGAGACCACGTTCAAGAAATGGACACATATTTCCACGAACAGACTGTGGACAGAAGATGAAACTTATCTTGGTGCATATGGAATAATGAAAAGGAATAAAGGAATCAAACTCAGTCCTGGTCTTGGAAATTAAATAAACATACTGTTCTACTAAACAGGATTCAACACCCTTCAAAATAAAACACTTTTTTTAATAGACTGAAATTTAAACTTGTAGGTAAAGTGGATAGCACGCCTCTTTGGAAACAGAGAGCAGAGAGTCCAGGGTTAAATTCCCAGAGGAACCACCATAATGTCAATCCTCCTCTGTAAGTCACCTTGGACAAATGCATAAATGTAAAAACTACATTTCATAATTCCTTAAATAATAATGAATGCAATAAAAAAAAGAAAAAAAAGGTCAATATCGGTCATTAACTCTTTTGCTGCCGCAGTAATGAACCTGTGAATAGATGTGGTCAAACTTATGACTTGTGGGCCACAGTTGGTCCTAAAGTTGGACACACGGGCAGAGTCAAGAGTAGAAAGACTGATGTTTTTTATTTAAACTAAGAAAAATGGCATTAACAAAGTCATGTATAAAACCTAAAATCCTATTCATAATGCCCTTTATGACGCCATCTACAGGGGAAACGCATTATTGTGGGGAAAAGGGCAGAAGTTTAATGATCATATAATATATTATTTTATTTGGACAAGGTTAGTGGGCTGCATCAAAAAGCTCAATGGGCCACATCTGGCCCCTGGGCCTTAGTTTGCCCTCAAAAACGTGTGGTCAGTGACACCTTGAAGGCATCACAGATCTCCATATTCATGCTCAGCCATCGCAGGTTTTGTTCCTCTTCAGGCCTGGATGGCAACACAACCTTTGAATGAGCAAGGCATTGGAGAACTTGGATCTCCTCAACCCTGCATCTCCACGCTCCACACACTCTGTCAGTAAGCACCGTGTTTCCACCCACACTCTTACTCTTTACCTGAGCAACCTGAGAGGTTGAAGTGAGACTGACAGTGAAGACGGAAGAACTACTGCGGGGTCCACACACACACAGACAGACAGACAGGCAGACAGACAGACAGACAGACAGACAGACAGACAGACAGACAGACAGGTTCATCTTTCTGTTTAACACATATATAGTTAATAAAAACCACCAACAAACAAATACGAGGATAATATTCTTCAATATTGACAGAGTGACCATGACTCTACAGTCTGGGACAGGCATGGGCAAACTAAGGCCCAGGGGACCAGATGTGGCCCGTTGAGCTTTCCAATGCGGCCCGCCAACCTTGTCCAAATTGAATAATTGATTTGTATCATCATTATACTTCTGCCCTTTCCCTGCAATGCATGCTATTCCCCAGTAGGTGACATCAGAAAGGCTATTAAAAATAGAGCTTCATTTGCTATGTTTATCTCTGTCCAACAAATACTCTATTATTCTAGTCTTGGCTCGGCCCCCGTGTCCAATTTTGGGACCCACTGTGGCCCGCGAGTCAGAAAGTTTCACCACCTCTGGTCTGGGACTAAAGAATGAGTTGTTTGTAATAAGAGAACAGAAACTAAATTAAAGGATGAGTCAAAAAAGTGGGAAAAAAATCAAAAACAAATCTTTTGACCTGGTCAGACATATTCTTAGACAAACGCTGCCTGGTTTGAATCCCTAAACCTGTTTGGACAAGTCTCTCAGTTGTTGTCAAGTTTTGACAGGTTTTTCAACTTCAACTCCAATTATTTAACACAAACATAAACTGAAAATGAGTCAGCAGTGGTGGCCCAGTGGTTAAGGGAGCAGACTTGGGTCTGCAAGGCTTCAGGTTTGAGACCCAAGTCTGAATCCAAGTTTCTGAACCAGTTGATCTGATTTTTTTGACCAGACACAGTTTGTCTCCTGGTTTCAAAGAGCTCCACCAAAATTATATCCATCTATTTATCTTACCTGCTTATCTGTAACTGGGCTAAAGGTCAGCTGTCTCCACAACCACCATCCAAATCCCACTATACCCTTCCAACCCCTCATAAACCTAAACCTGCCTGATGGTGAGCCCACTAGAGGGCAGAGACGTTGACACTGAGCCAAAGCACCACAGAATTCCAGAGAAGAAAAGGTAAATACATAGAGGAATAGATTTTTAATATTTTTTAAACTGACTTTTATCCGTTTTTATCAGTTTGTGGACCTTCTGACTGTAGTCAACCATGAATCCACCTCATATTTTCCTTTTCTTCTCTTCCACATCTGCTGTGGCCGCCCTAGTTTTTCCCTCTTCACTCAACCATCCTAACTTGGTTGCCAATTAACCGCCATTTGTTTTCTCTGTAGCAACAAACACTGACGTCAGGGCTGGTGTTACACAGGTGTTCCAGTAACCAGGGCGCGGGAGTGGAGGGTTCGCTGGAGGTAACGGCTGAAACCAGGCCTCCTGTGAACCTGCGTAATGTCACAGACTCAGTTCCAGACTCTGTGAGTGGGAACAGACCAGGAAACATCTACAGCCCAGACCTTCAACGACGAGAAAGGTCAATGAAAGTGTTGAAAAAAACTGTATTATGTATGTATTTAGACTTTCATACATGCACATATTTGAGCCTTTATATGTATATACATTAGAAGTCATTTATATGTATATATAATATATATAATGTATATGCATTTGTATATGTGCATATTGGAGCATTTATTATCTAATTAGGTAGGTAGACAGATAGACAGATAGACAGATAGACAGATATGTAGATGGATGGATGGATGGATGGATAGGTGGATAGATAGATTGGTGGATGGGTGGATGGATGGATGGATGGATGGATGGATGGATGATGGATGATAGACACATAGGTGGATGGATGGATGGATGATAGGTGGATAGGTGGATGGATGGATGGATGGATGACGGATGATAGACAGATAGACAGATAGGTGGATGGGTGGATGGATGGATGGATAGATGGATAGATGGATGGATGGATGGATGGATGGATGGATGATGGATGATAGATAGATAGGTGGATGTATGGATGGATGGATGGATGGATAGATGGATAGATGGATAGGTGGATAGGTGGATGGATGGATAGATGGATAGGTGGATGGATGCATGGATGGATGGATGGATGGATAGATGGATAGATGGATAGGTGGATGGATGGATGGATGATGGATGATAGAGAGATAGGTGGATGGATGGATGGATGGATGGATGGATGGATAGATAGACAGATCGATAGATAAATAGATATGTTGATATACAATCAAATATATGGCAAACACATATTTACATACAGTATATTATATATAGAAATACATGTTGTCACTAACAGTGTGGTAGTTGGGAGAAAACTGAGGAACACACTGGAGGAAATCAAGCGCTCCTTCTTTAGAAATATAAACATTTACATGAACTCAACGTCCCTAACCTCCAACTGTGACCTGAGTCACATGACATTGAGCCCTAATGAAGTTTGTCATATATATATATATATATGTATATATGGGGAAGTGACGAGGCGGGAGATGCTGCTGAATGTTCTGAGAACGCTCGGCGACGCAGCCGTGTCTTAAGACACCCAGGTAGAGGGGAGGCAAAGTGTGAGAGAAGGAAGTGCAGCGCGAGCGTGTGAGAGACAGATGGACATAAAATATCAGGGAGTAGGAATACCTTAAAATAGAGAGGAATTGAGAGATAGACAGAAGTAAGGGAAAAGGGAGCGCGGAGAGAGAACAGAGGGTGAGGCAGGAAACAGAGAGACAGCTGGCACTCTAGGGCATGCTGGATGGATAGCTCCTTGTTAGCATAGGCCTGACAGGCTGATGAGAGCGCTGCTGTCAGCTGCTGCTGCTGCCGCTGTGCTCTGTGAGTCTGGGCGAAAAGGCAGGGCAGAGGCTGGGCCGCAGAGCTGGGGGGCCTCGGCAGATGAAAGACACGGAGGGAGGTGGGGCCGTGATGATGGAGGTGGTGGTGGTGGTGTGTGCGGGTGAGTGGGTGGGGTCCCTCCCTACTGACTAGTTAGAGCCAGGGCCAATGCAGCCCCTATTATATGGCCCTATGACAAGGCTGCACGCTCGGCCGACTCCCGCCTCCGTGCCACCGCCAGCCAGCCTTTAAAAAACACTGGTACCGTTCACCTCCGGTTGCAAAAGAACAGCAATAAGTCAAGCGGCGCATTGTTGTACCATCATGATTTATTCCTCGGCTGTTTTGCCGCTCGCGAGACATTCCGTCCGTGTTCCGACAGACTGACACAGTGGGTTCATCTGGGGCTTTAACGCAGGCAGCACCTAGAGCAGGCAGAATAAATGCAGTGCGTCCGCGTACGTGTGTGTGTGTGTGTGTGTGTGTGTGAGCGAGCGAGCGCGCGCACGTCTTTCACTCTCCCCGCTCTTTGAATTCCTACTTTCTCTCTGCTCGGCTGAGAGGCTGGACAGGCGGAGGTGGTGAAAAGCAGCTGGATGGTACTAACGATGTTACTAACAATACCTTCTCCTCATACATTCTCCATCTGTGCCGAGCCAGCGCTATAGAAATATTACCTGTCTATCCACTGACTGCTAACACTCACTTTAACAAACATTTTGACAAACTTTGACATTAATTATATATTTCTCCTTCCTTTAAGGTATTTGATCACAAGGCGCTGGTGCGGATAATGAGCTGCTCTGTCTTTTCGCTTAAAGTGTGTATACACTTACACGGCTGGCAAGAATCGCGACAGCACATTTCGACACCAACCGAGGGGGTCAATCTACACAGGAGCAAAAAATAACGCATCACAGGAGCCGTAATAACACCGAAGGCCCGCGAGTAATCCCGGTGGAGAAGTGGAAATACCTTTGTACCGCGGCGCCTGACATATATCACTACCAAAACCCCGAGCACTTCTCCCCGGAGAAGATGGATGGATAGACACATGAGGGGGATGAAGTATTGTGGAGGATTAAAGGGTAAGAGAGGTAAAGGTCTGATGTGGAAGCTCTTAAAAATATCCTGTCGGCGTATATTTGTCGGGAGAAAACACGCAGGCCGGGATTTGTCTGCGCGGAAAACTGTAAATCACAGGTAGAAATTACCTCCGCCCCCTTCCTCCTCCCCTCTGTGTTCTGGGGGAAAAAAAAGAAAAACACCTTCACCCTGGAGTCCTGATAATTTACATGCTGTAACCCTTGTGCCACAGCACAGTGTGTCGCCGGGACCCTGCGAGGAGGTGCTGCTGGGCTAAAGAGTGGAGGGGAGACAGGTGAAAGTCTCTGAGGGCTGCCCGGGTTTTACAGCTCACACTGATTATGGCTCCTGTGGGACACCCTGGTACCATTTCCTCCAGCGCCCATCAGCACCTCGGGCCCCTGCGGCTGTTCAGTGTTCTACAGAGGCAGGAGCGGCTACGCTGCAGATACGGATAGGACTGGGATGACATCACTTCCCCTTTCTCCATCTCATCTGTCATAAACATTTGGCTCCGGCTCATCCCTCTCAGAGATAACGGGGGAGGATGGAATGAGGAGCCGAGGGAGGAAGACACACAGAGGAGCTCTTCTTCACGCACACACTCAGGAGTCTGTGTGAATTATGTGAATGATCTAAGAACATAACAATAAAGGATAATTTAAGGCTTTTTCGGGGTCATTAATATGTTGCCGTTACGAGATGAACCGTAAAACAAAATCAGGCTTTAGTGTATTGGATTTTCTCGGCTGCAGAATATCTGAGTCGAGGAGGCCGAAAAAAAAAAAAAACTCCGCTCTCCTGCCATGTCAGATAAATATTCTCATCTGAAACGTCTCAGAATTTGAGATCCTGTTTGAATATTGATGAAGAGAATCCTGTTTAGTCAGGGGAATAGTCCTAACATTGAGCTATATACTTTTTTGACAGCGCAATTCAATATCTGAGTGTGACATGAAAACGAAAATCACAACCGTGACTCTGTGACTGTAAATCAGCAACATGTTCTTATCTGCAAGTTTTTATGGGAGTGGAGGAGAAAAAAAAAAAAAAAACGGCAGACAAGACTTTCTGTAACTTGCAGACACAAAGCACTCATACTTTACAAATGAGAACTTACTTTGACAAACATCTAAACCCGCGTCGCTATTACACCCAACATCTTCCAAGGAACCGGGATCTGATCTGAGCTGTGTTTTCTCCCGGCGTCTCTCGCAGGGGCAGAGCTGATAAAAACTGACTGGAGCCCAGAGAAAGAGTTGGAGGAGTTTTGACTCACAGTGCTGAGCTTGCTTGAGGTAATGATGATGCGCCGCTCGTGCAGCATGCTGGCGTAGAGCTGGAGCATGTTGTTGACGTCCACCGCCACAAAATACTCTGTCAGGTTCCTCTGGTGATGGACGGGAACAGAAGGGAACATGAGAAGAGCAGAGGGAAGTGATGTGCTACAGGCAGCAAAACAACAACAGGGAAGAGGAGCTGGACTCACACCTTAAAAGTTCTTTCTTCCAATAAACACAACTTTAATGACTTGGAGGAACAGGGGGAAAACTGGGGAATTTTTAATGAGCAGCTAGAGGCTTGCCCTCTGTCTGGGTTTTCTCTTTTGTAAATGGATTTTGGAGACACATCAACGTAGGAGGAATGACAACACTGATTATCTGACCTCACTTTTGTATTTTTTTACTTTTTTTTAGAACTTTTTTGATCACTAGGGAGTATCCTTCAACCCAGACTTGGGCAAACTAAGGCCTGGGGGCCGGATGCGGCCCGTTTGGTGCTATAATCCGGCCCGCCAGACTTGTCCAAATTATACTTTTAATTTTTATTATTGTTATATTTCTACTTTTTCCCTGCAAAGTCAGCATTTCCTCAATAGTTAATCTAAAGAGGCTCAAACATTTTTGCCTCTAATCAATACTTTACTCATCATTTAGCTTAATTCAGGGAAATACTCGATCTTTCTGATCCTGACCTGGCCCGTGACTTGAGTTTTAGTACCACCTGTGGCCCACGACACAAAATAATTGGCCAGTGTGGGGACAATACCATGATCATGGCACCTCAGCAGTAACATGGTAGTAGTAGGGATTCGAACCAGGGGCCTTGAGGACCCAAGTCCGTTTCCTTAACCGCTAGGCCACCAACTTTTTAACCACCAAAATTACCAACATACAAACAACACTTAAAGTATTTAGAAGGCAATTTAGGGGAAATAAAATCTTGGTGTGAGGATATATTTAGAATAAGATAAATTTGTTTGTGCAAAGTGATGAAATGATCAAGCAAAGGCCACAGAGCTCGGGCCCTGGCATTAGTCAGAGTCAGAGCTGCGCATTTCCCAAATCGACGCCTAAAAATTCCAGTGTATTTCAACTTTAAAATGGTAAAAAATGTCAGATTATCTTCTGTTTTCATCTAATTTCCCCCCTGGCTAAAAGACACCGAAGACAGGAGTTGATCTACAATTTGAATTTAGGTTGAACAAAGCACACATGTTCGGTTTGATTTTTCCTAATACCCAAGGCAACCGCTGAACTTCGACATCCAAAGCACAAGCATCACAAAAGATAAAACCCAGACATGAGGCTGATGCAATGATTTCAAAAGGTGACAAGTGTATCTGATTAAAAACGATTAGAGGTAACAATGTTTCCAGAAAGTGGGGCGCTCTCGGCTTCTTTTCGTTTTAACTCCCATTTTCTTTTTCTTTTGGAAATACTCACACTCTCAGGGATGGTTGGCAGTCCATTGATATCCGGGGCAATGAAGTAGGAGTGCTGCGGAAAGACAAAGATGCAGGAGAGGAGAAGAGGGAGGGTCACGACTGAAGTCTAGCACTCAGAGAACAGAATGAGAAGAAGACGGTCTGATCACTTTGTTCTATGATTTATGGCTCATCTTCAGCTCTGTCTATATGAATTGCTGAGCCCGTGTCTGAACTGTGGCAGTGCTTTTATCAGGGATACAGAACAGAGGAGCTGCTCAATAGCAGCATTTTTTTTCCCCACGGACACACACTGGGGTGATGTCTCCGGTGGAAATCTGCGCTCTTTATTTAAGAATTAAAAAGGGCTGCGCCGTGCAGACGATGCTGCACGTGCACGTGCACGCGCGCCGGTGCACGCACAGGTTGTTTAGAGGATCACAGTGCTGCCTGTCTCACTTTGGGAGAGCAGGGCATCTTCAGTGTGAGGATCAAAGAGGCCTGGGAGTGGTGCTGTTTGCAGACAGGTAGACGAACCAAGTGGAAAGACACGGACTGAGCTGGGCTTTGACCATCTGCTACAGTCGTCTGCAGCTTGTACAGAAACTCAAAGGGCTTTAGGTGATTAATACAACATGTATTAAAGTATGTAATTCTTAAAAAAACGGGCTGTAAAACACAAGGTTCCTACAGGTTGTAATGTAAATCTTATTTAACTGTAAGTTAAGTAACAACACCCACAAAATCATGGAGAAAATGATTAGATCAACCTGCTGTTGTCTTTAGTTTCTTGTCCATTTTAATGCCTGGTTTCACTTAAGGGACAATTGTTTGGACAAATACAATGAAGACGACAAATAGCTCAGAAAAGTATATTCCCAGAGATAATAACGAGCCATTTTCCAACTTTATTGATAGTATCCGAAAAAACTTTGGTTCTTTTATATCAATTTCTATGGTATTGTACTGTGCATTCACATTTATTGTATTCTACAGGTAATGGTCCTGTGAGTGGTACCAGGGGTTAAAATGAACAAGAAATTGAACAAAACCAGGAGTTCTAATACTACTAATATTCATGTCTGTATATAAATACAAAATATGTACATATATATGTATATATATGTATAAATATATATATATACATAAATACATAAATACATATATACATACATATATATCTACATAAATAGAAAAAAGAGGAAACATAGATTTTAATCAGATTTCATCACCATCACCAAGAGTATCAGCAAGAAAGAAATTCAAATCCGAAGATCAATGATTTGTACGATTTAAATAAAAAAAAATCTAAGTCAGTCACGACAAATTAATAAGGAAAAAAAAAATGTAAATGTCAGTGTAAAGTAAAAAAAAGCAAATTTTACA
>JAFBJS010002122.1:193842-206705 GCA_016785265.1 Paraplagusia blochii | reverse complement strand
TACAACTGAGCAAAAACTATGATGAATTATTGTGGAAATGAAGTTGTTTTACCAATGTTCTATGGTTTGAAAATATTTTGTCCACTATTTCAGAGATGATTCTGTTAGTTTTATGGTTCACTGCTCTGCAGTGAGTTCAGTCAGCATGGACTAATAAAGTCTTTTATTGTGAAGGGCTTTAGTAACACGGCAGATAAAAGGCTCCAAAAAGAAACTGCAGCTTGAGGAGATGTAAAGATAAATCAGGCTCCAGTCCAGGGTGGGACTTGATGGCGACCTGGTCAAACCTGTCCCTACATGTCCCCACTGCTGCCGCTGAAACCACGTCATCCATCACCCACCACCGCCTGTCATCACCTCTTAAACTCCCGACAACAACCCCGTCACCTGAGAACGTCTCCAACTTCCAGGAGACCGTGACTCTGGTGGTGATGTTGACAGACCTGCGTCAGCTGCGGAAATTCACGATTCCCCGAGCAGCGATTCATGTGGTCGATACTGTCGGGTTCAGGGACGCTTGTCAAGTCAACGCGACCCAGATACGGGATCTTTGACAGGGTGACAATTGTGAAGGAAAAAAATTAGCATCTAGGACAAATGTGGACATTGTATCAGTATTTTGTTAAAGATGATGAAGACGGATAATGTCCACTTCGTTTTGAGACAGACCAAGCAGCTGTTGGACATTAGTTACTGGTTTGGCCAAATAACAGCCAACACTACAGTTAAGCTGTGTTGAAGTTCAGACTCAGAGACACCAGAAGGTCCTGGTAGTTTTGGATCAGTTTGGTTCTGGTGAGACTGGGAACTCCTAAAAGTGGACGTCCAATCAAGAAGACCTAAGGAAACACCAGAAACAATGACAGAACTAATGTCTGTCATCTCTCACACACATGTGTTTGGGATTAAGATCTGCACCTCTGACCTACTCTACTGCCACCTACTGACAACAGAGAGAACATGTGTGTGTGGATCAGTAGGAGACCGAATCTGAAGCAGACGGTGTTTGTTGTTAGGAGGAGAAGAAAGGAGCAACAGGGTGGAGGAGGAGGAGGATATGGGAGGCAGGGGGTGAGGAGGAGGTGGAGGACAGAGGTGGATGAAGAGAAGATGAAAGAGAGGGATGGACATGGAATGTGAGGAGAAGGAGCGTCAAGTCAAGGAAGAGAGACAGAGGAGAAGAGAGAAGACAGAAATGAAAGACGTGAAAAAAATAAATAAAGCGAGCTTCAAAGATGAGGAGGAGAAGAGGAGAGTGATGGAGAAGAATGAAGGAGTGGAGGACGAGGAAAGTGAAGCAAAGGATGGAGAGAAACCATAAAGACCAAGGGTCAAAGTGAAGCAGCTGAGCCTCCAGTCTGTGTGTTTTCAGCTTTACTTCAGAAAGGTTATTCTGGGCTCACCACAAAAAACCTGCTGAGTCAGATGTCTGTGTGTGGGATGGGTGGTGTGCAGGGGTGGGGGTGGGTGTAGGGGCTGTAATTCTGTTGACCTTCTAATAATGGCTTCTTTAATGCCTATGTAAGATGAACCCGAGTGTAGATTAAGCTGAGTGTAGGTGTAAAATGTAGATTATTCAGCCCGTCTTTCACACTGACCACCGTCCTTGTCTTTTCAGGGCGGTCATGTGGTGGAGGCTGAAACACATCACTTCTTGGCCTGGAAATCGAATTTTATTTGTGTGTCTTCACAGTTTAAAAGCCAGATTTTTTTAGATTTTTTTCTCTGTGATACTAAATGCCCACTAGAGGCAGCATTGGACCAGCAGCTCCTGTCTCTCTGGGACCAAAATTAATTGACTTTCCCAATAGGTTTTGGTGAGTGGTTTAATTAACTTCAGATTTTGTTACAATTCACCATATGAAACAGACTAAACTAGTCAAAATAGAATAGAACAAAGTTAACCAATGAGAGTCGACCTTTAAAACCCCCAAACTAGCCCTTTAACATTTGTCTGACACCACAGTATGGATTTATTTTTTATTTTTTTGATCAAAAACTAAAAACTAGATCTCAGTGATAAGTTTTAGGCTGAGTGTGTGTGTGTGTGTGTGTGTGTGTGTGACCGCGGCTGCACGGCGACGACGCTCTGCTAACACCCACTTTGTCTCCATTAAACTCAAAGATCAGAGGAAAAGGAGCAGAGTTTAAGAAGATGAAAGAACAAAAAGAAGATTTGTTTTTTAATCAGGAGACAGGAAGTGCTGTCCAGGCCACGCTAACGACTTCCTGCTGCTCTAATTAGTGTTAAAACTGCGCTCAGAGACGAGGAAGACAAAATAATTGCTGCTGCTGCTGCTGCGTTTATTCCTCCTCTGTTCTATCAGTCCATCCATCTGATGTTCGTCCAATCATCCGTCCATCCAACCATCTTCATCCCTCCTCCATCCTCTCTTTAAGTGCTAACAAGACTAGCAGCGCATATTTTAACCTTACGGAAAATAACTAGTAAAAATGGTTCATTGACATCAGCGGTCTGAAAAAGAAGCTAGAGAAGACAGATTGAGATGGTTTGGACATGTTCAGAGGAGGGACAGTGGATACATTGGTAGAAGAATGATCCTAGAGATGGAGCTACCAGGTAGGAGACAAAGAGGAGATTGATGGATGCAGTGAGGGAGGACATGGAGGTAGTTGGAGTCAGAGTTGAGGACAGAGAGGACAGGGGGAGATGGACAATGTTGACTCGCTGTGAGAACCCCTGAAAAAAAGGACAGTTCAAAAGGAAAAGAAAGAAGAAGTGTCATTTGGAAGGAAGTTGGGCAGGCCGGAATAAAATGCCAAATGGACCACATTTGGTCCTCAAGCCATAGCTTTCAGATGAAATAAGCTTATGCAGAACAAAACAACGACACCGTCTGCCCTCAAACCTAAAGCTCACACACACTCACAGTGTGTCATTGTTTGTACACACAGCCCTGGACCTGTCAATCAAATATTCAAAGGAGAGGGAGGGGCGGGGTCAGAGTCTGAAAGGTGTTGAGAGAGTCAAAGAGGTCGGAGGTCGTGGAGGTGACAACTGGTGTGTGTGTGTTCTCTGACATGACAGACACCGTGTTTGTCATGGCCTCCCAGTCCTCAGTGGTCCTCATTAACCCTCCTGCCATTCCTACACACACTCAGACACACAACCCAGTTTGGACGCAGACCCACACATAGTCCATAGTTTATGTATCTGTACAAACCTGTACGAGATTGACTGAATGAGCTGCAATGCTGCCACCTGGTGACTTTCACATCCATCAGAATTGGTCGATATCGGAATCAGAAGATTTTGTTGGCATCAAAATAGCCGATGCCATTATAGGCGAGGCAATGTTTATTTAGTCATATTTAATCCCTGTGAGTATGAGATTAATGAAGTGAGCTGCAATGCTGCCATCTAGTGAATTCAACTTAACCTACAGCGGTTTATCCCCAAACTACTTTTAAATCACAAATAATTAGCAATATCCTGGCATTGCATTTTTAAGGTTTTCATTATAAGAAAAAACTTTAATAATCCGTACATGTATCGCACAGTAAGCAAATATGGGACGAATTGTATCGAGCAGGGGTGTCAAACTCGTTACTTTTTTTGTTTTGTTTTTGTTCTATCCTATACAGAGCAAACTAGTGGACCAATCAGCTGTCAGTTGATTGAAAATCAAGTCAGGTGTGCTGCTGGTTGGTTGGAACAAAAACCTGCAGCACACCGGCCCTTTGTGGATCAGATTTGACACCCCTGGGTTAGAGGCACTAGGGGACCATCAGCTACTAGTCCACTAGTGCCTCGTGTGGTCAGTTAATGCTATTAAAGTAAAAGAGAAAGTGAAGTCAAGAAAAACAACCTGATCAACAACCCTGGGTTAAAATCACTGATTTTCTCCGTGGACTTTGGTGCAGAAGAGCGACTGATTTTTAAACTTCACTTCACCCGATAAAAGGGCGTCTGAGGGAGAGATGAAGACGTGACGATGGTTGATGTTGACGGTGCTTCATCTTCAGACAGACACTGATCTTCTCTTCATCGCTGAAGGATCCAATTAGAGCTGCATCCAGATCTGAAGAGCAGGATGAAGAGTGTTTTCATCCGCTCTGACAGACGTCCTCCAGCTCCCAGTGCCACAGCCTTTGTGTGGCACAGGGCCGCGGAGCCGCATCTGCGCCTCCTCTCAGGTCTAGGGTCGGCTGTACTTGGGCGTTTGGCTCCTCAGGGGGAGGACGAGGGCCGTGGTCTTTGTGTTTGTTTGTGTGTTTGACTGACAGGGATTATGGGATGGGTCATCAGAGGGCAGCGTTCCCCCCTGTGTCTGTTAAACACTTGTGTGTAATTACTGAAGTTCATTTGCATATGAAGCAGCGTTTTCTGCCATTGACGAAGGCGTTTAAAGGCTTTTCAGGGTTATTGATGTTTTTTGACACATAACGGAAAAAAAGCCGGAGACTCTGAGACTCACTGGGAATGAAAACACGGAACCATCTGAACCAGGAACCAGTGACGAGATTTAAGATCTGTCGCTGAGACAGAATTGATTCAAACATTGCTGCTTTTTAGCTGGTTCACTGCTGCCTCCTGACCTGGTAGCTCCATCTCTAGGATCATTCTTCTACCAATGTATCCACTGTCCCTCCTCTGAACATGTCCAAACCATCTCAATCTGTCTTCTCTTTTTTCTTACCAATAAAAGAAGGTAAATCTTTCTCTCTTTTCTTCTCCTCTATCTCCTCTGATCATTAACAAATGTATGTTTGAAAACTCACAACAAGAACCTTCTGGATCTTTGTTTGACCAGGTTTTTAACAAAGTGGGGAAGACAACAATGATGATGATGATGATGATGATGGTGAAGATAGTGATAATTGTCAGAAAGCCAACTGACGATGACACAAGCTGTGCGAATAAAAAGAGAACGCAGTTTGTTTTCTCCTGGGTGAGGCACACACACACACACACACACACACACACACACACACACACACACACACACACACACAGCCTGAGCAGCTGCTCTCATTAGTCAAACACACTCATATCAGTTTACTTCAACACAATTAACCTGACCTGCTGCAAATCCCTCAACACAACACTCCTTCCCTCCACTCCACTAAAACCAATTACAGCAATAGTGAAATTCTGCTGGGTTTTTTTCCCCACTCGCCCCCTAGTGGTTTGCCATCAGCCTGCACTAACGAGACGAAAACACAGATGCTCGAAAAGACTTACACTAATAGCAAATATTAAATAAGCAGACTGAACAGATGACCTGAAGACTGGAGAAAGTCACGCTCTTTGTTCAGCCATATCTGATATGAACCAGCCATGATGGATGGACTAGAGACACTAGGAATAGACAGGAGACAGGAGACAGAGCTGGAGGTGGGGGAGTTAAAGATGCTGAGATTCTCTTTAGGAGAGACAAGGATGGACAGGATCAGGAATGAGGTGATTAGAGGGACAACACAGACTGGAGAAAAAGAAGCTAGAGAGGACAGATTGAGATGGTTTGGACATGGACAGAGGAAGGACACTAGATACATTGGTAGAAGAATGATCCTAGAGATGGAGCTACCAGGTAGGAGACAAAGAGGAGATTGATGGATGCAGTGAGGGAGGACATGGAGGTAGTTGGAGTTAGAGTTGAGGACACAGAGGACAGGGTAAGATGGAAATTGTTGACTGAAAAAAGGGACAAGCCGAAAGGAGAAGAAGAAGATCCGATATGAACTTTATTTTGTCCTTTCAGCTTTTCCCTTTTTCAGGGTTTTTTCACAGCGAGTCAACAATTTCCATCTCCCTCTGTCCTCTCTGTCCTCAACTCCAACTCCAACTACCTCCATGTCCTCCCTCACTGCATCCATCAATCTCCTCTTTGTCTCCAACCTGGTAGCTCCATCTCTAGGCTCATTCTTCTACCAATGTATCCACTGTACCTCCTCTGAACATGTCCAAACCATCTCAATCTGTCTTCTCTAGCTCTAGAGGACAGGGAGATGGAAATTGTTGACCCTTTGTGACAACCCCTGAGAAAAGAGATAAGTCGAAAGGAGAAGAAGAAGATTATCAGAGGAAAAACTGACAATGATAACATCAGGCTGATAATATGAGACATCACTGGTTTTCAGTAAAGAGACACATCCATCTCTTGGTCTTCTCTCCACCCTGTGGTCAAACCTAAAACACGACAACAAACCCACAGTGACGACACAGGGTTTTGTGGGGTGAATGCCAGCAGACGGCCGCTCTGAGTCGGACTACTTTATTGAAGTGAAACATCACCTGGAGCCAAATCAGCGAGTGCAGCCGGTCAGGTGATTTAAAGGAATTCTCCTGGTTTTAGAGAGTGTCCTGAAAGAGCTGAGGATGAAAGCGTCAGTGGGAGTTGTTGGTGTTTTGTGGAGTTTGACCCAGGTCTCTGTTGCGTCTGAGCAGAATAAAAAGATTAAAAAGACTCAACGTGTCTCGTCTGCTCGCTGTCACTGACAGTAGCTTCACTTCAAACAGCGTCAGGCTGGAAAACAGGAAGTGGAGCAGAAGATGAAACAGAGCGGTCGAGTGTGAACCACGTTTGATAAAGTGAGTGATGCTGTGCAAAGGAGACACAAAACAGAGTCACGGAAAACAGGCCTGCAGTCTGAGGGAACCAGGGGAAGTATGAGGAATTTCTCTGCTTGATTTGATTTTCCTACTTCAGACGAAACATCACGTCCACGCTCTGACACTTTAAAGAGAAACCTCAACTTTTTTGAAGTGTGATCGAATTCAGCACTGACACGCGGTCGGCGCTGACTCTCTCTGCCGGGCGAAGAGCAGCTTCAGCCGGAGACACGGCCAAGCAGGAAGTCAGGAGGAAAGCTCTTAGCAAATGAAATTTACTTCTACTTCTACTACTTAACAAAATGTAAACTGTTTCATCTCACTGTCAATCACATCCTAAACTCTCACACGCTCTGCAACACCAGCGTTGAGTGATTTTAGTTCACTGACCAAAATCCATCAGTGAGAAAATCAATGATTCTGTTTGGTTTCTAACTTTTTTTAACGAAAATTAAGTGAGTTTATGTTTGATGTTGGAACAAAACTACTTTTCTCAGTAACTAATAACATAACGCGTTACTTTTCCCATCCAGTAACGCTGTTATTGTTACTGTGGTGCAAAGGGAGTCGTTACTCGTTAGTATCTGTGGTCCAAATGGACGGTTTCTCCCGTCCACGGAGAGAGGACTGTGTGAAAGACGGCCGTCCACACTAACTGAACCCATGTGTGAAAAGGAGCAATGATTGGTTGACATAGGTTAGTGTTTCAGGCTAAGCCAATCAGAAAGAGACCTGGGCGGGTCTTCTTGCCTTATAGGGACATAAACAGTCTCACACACACCCACAAGCAAGACGACGGCAAGTTGAGGTTACGATAAAAATGTCTGTCAAAATGTCTAAACATCTATTTTGTTTTTATTGTTCCACTACATTTCATTATGATAGTTGATACAGAACACAACACTAAACTTTTTTAATCTGTTTTTTTTTAAGTAAAGAGGTATTAGTTACTTTATAATTAAGTAACTAGTAATGTAACTAGTTACTTTTTTAGAGCAGTAACTACTAAAGTTTTTTAAAGTTGCCCAACACTGGTTATGTACAGTTCTCCTTTGGACAGTCTAACATAATGGTCCCCAAACACTGGTCCGTGGACCAGTACTGGTGCATGTCAATCCCTACTAAGTGAAATAAATATCACCCACTTCTTAAAAAGAGAATCTGCTCATTCCAGAAGTTCATTTAATTCAAAATACTTTACACTTTCATAATAATGTCTTTAGGAATGCAATATTAAAACATAAATGCCAAAAAAACATAAAGATATATATATTTTATTTTGAAAATCACCTGGGGAATTTGAGGAATGGTGCAACTGGTACAGACAACCAGCTGGTATCAGCCAACCAGTCTTTAAAACAAAATGTCCGATAATATTAATTAGCTGAAATGGATCGTAGGATCCTGAGACGTTAATATCAGTTCCAGTGTCAAACAGCTGCTTGTGTTGGTATGGGTTGAAATAGGATTTGGAAAATTTTATCAGAAATCTGTTCCATCTGATCCAGAGCTGCAGCTACAAACAAGGACTTAATCTATCAGGAATTTTACTGGATGACGCTGAGGCTCAAATCCCTTTTTGCTGGTTAGCCTGCAGAAACGCTAGTGTCTGATGTGAGGACTAAAATCTAAGCAAAGCAACTTTTTTTTTATCTTTAAGAAAATGCCCCCCCAACACAAAGGCAAAAACACACACTCTGTGCAAATCCAGCGATCAAAGGCTGCGGTTTTCCCCATTGTGTGTGTAAATATACTGATTCCAGAGACTCACACACACTCACACACACGAGGCCTCCGTGTTGCGACGTTGTGTACTGTATAATCCATGTGACCAAATCTCCCCGTGTCACAGCCGTGGCAGCAGCAGTGGACGTCCTGAGGCCCTGCAGCGTCTGGATGATTGTAAATCCGTTGTAGGCGACGGTGGATTTTCGGCGTTAACCTGATTGTTGAGCTGTGGAGCCCGAGATGAAACACCAGAGTGTTGAAATCTGCTGAAATCCAGCGCTCACAGACAAACAGACTGAGACGCCGCTGGGACTGGGCTGAGGAGCGGTGCTGGAGAAGGGAGGGTTCAGGCTTCTTCAGATGATGCCAGTGCACAGAAAAGCAGTCGGAGACACAGATGTTTTCAGGGCAAATATATCTGCTGAGAAAAATCCATGTCCGTACTGTCTCGCAATTAGGGTTTTTGCGATCCTGGACATTTGGTCTCCTCTGAGGATGCGTTTGATCCAAAGACGACTCCAGATTGACTTCATGGACACCAACTGTAGGCATCGGTGGACAACCAGCTCCTGTGTCTCTTGTTCAGTTGACTTTAGTTCAATGAAGTCCTTCTCACTTCTTTCATCTTTGCTGAAACTTTAGGGGAACCGTTCTTCTGGCTCCTGTGTCTCTAACGCCAACTCCCATCATGCCTTTCTCCGGCCCCCTTGGTCTTCCAGCAGTCTGGGGAATTTTCAGATTAATCCCTTTGATTTTCTTTATTCTCTTTTCTCTTTCATTTCCTTCTTTTGTTCTTGACTCTGAGGGTCGAGATCCTTGTGTTTGTCTCGGCTGAACCACAGCAATGATGTAACTATGATGTCATCAGTTGACGGCGTGGTCATGGTGGACGTGTGATCGTCGCTCTCTTTTATCTCCATATTGTTGCCACGGATTAAACCACACAGACTGAACCAAGGTGCATCCTGGGTAATATCTGTTGATTTGACTAATGGTTTCTGAATGATATTCAGAGGAGGACGAGTTGTAAATTAAACAGTTTTGGTTGGTTAGTTGTTGTAGGTTAGTAGGTCGACTGTCAATCAACCTACTTATCAATCAATTGGTTAGGTTTATTGGTTGCTTTACCAGCGCTCAGGTTACCAGGTTGTCATTGATTGGACAAAGGTCTGGGTATTTTGCTTGACTGTCTTGTGATTGGCTGTTTTCTCCTCCTCAGCTGAAACATTTCTGGTCGTCATATTCCAGAACACCTGAACATTTAGTGTCTTGTCTTTTTTTCTTGTGTTTTTTTTTGACGACGCCGTCCATTATTGATCTTTTTGTCTGTTTCCTTTTTCTCCTTCATCCCGTCCGTCTGCGTCCTTCCTGCTCGTCCTTCAAAGAATCAGACTCTAATTGAGTTTTCATGTCGCTGCTGCCGCTTTAGCTCACTCCTGAGATTTCAGAGGTCGTTCATGTCTCCATCAGGATGTTGGCAATCGTGTAGGACAAAATGCACAAAGTCTGCTCAGAAACACTGGCCTGAGGGTGGATTTCCCGTTGAATCGCCTCCGATGCCAATGACAGAGATGAGTTTCTGTCGTAGGATTTTTATGGATGAAAAAAAAAATCTACATCATCAAGTCTGAATAAATGTAAATCATTTCTGAGTCTCTGAGCTAAAACCCCAGAACTTCTATGGACTTTGGTGTTTGTGTCGAGGAGGTCATGTTTATTTGCGAACTGTAAAAAATGCAAAAAAGAATAAAATCCCAGGATCTGTTTCTGTGTTTAGTGTGGGATGTCAGTGAAGAAAAATGATCAGACAGAAAAAATACCCACTCCTCTGTTTGTGAACCGGTCTCTCCATCTGCTCCCTGTGAGCCAGCGGACAGAGTCCTGCTGCATCCTAATTAACCAACACATAGACTGGCCTAGTTCTACCTCTGCACACACACACGCACACACACACACACACTGACACACACAGACACACACAGTCAAAGTCCTGCAGGCATAGAGTTAATTAATCCCAATTTTTCACTGCTGATGAAGAAGAGGAGGAAGAGAGAGGAAGAGTAAGCGAGGGAAAGAGTGTGTGTGTGTGTGTGTGTGTGTGCATATGTGATAACGAGGCAGATAATAATGAGAATAATTCATGATGAGCAACAAAGACTGGAAGCTTTGTCACCTCATTTGTTTTCCTTCTCGCTCTCCGAGTCCAATGACTCCAAACACCAAAAAATCTCTGTCTCTACTTTAAAGCTACGGGCACAGACATAAAACACAAGTAGATTTCGGCCACAAGGGGGCGACTCTGGTAATTAAAAAAAAAAAAGAGCTTCAAAAATCACCCTCTCTGGTCGACCAAATCTAACAGAGAAAATCATTAATGTAGCTCAATGGCACAAAGGGAACTGAGGGGCCACTGCTGCCTCCGGTGTTTGGTTTGTGTCACTGCAGTAGTGGGAGAACTCATCGGAACCAGAGAATGGACCAAGTCAATCAAAAAGTGTTTGATAAGTCACTAATCCAACAGGAAGTGAACAGAAGGACATGTCTTTAAAGACATGGCTTCCTGTCTGTCTCAGAGTCACGTCCATAAGGATAATCTGTGTTATGATCAGGACTTAAAGTTGATTATCAATCTGAGTTAGTCTGTTTCAAACAGGTTTGCAGTCACAGCCGGTGTGTGTCTGTGTGTGTGTGTGTGTGCGTGTGGGTGTGTGAGTGACTGACATGTGTCTCCATGGTGACGGGATGCAGGTGTTCTCATGAGACCAGTTGCTGAGGCGACATGTGAAAGCACTTGGAGTTCCTGTCAGCAGAGGTGTGCATGTGTAGGTGTGAAGGTTTGGTGTTTGTTCATCATCAACTTCACTTTTTTTAATATTGTATAGAGAGTTTACGTCTGTCTTTCCGTCTCCGTGTGTCCCTGCTGCTGCAAAACTCACGGAGACAACAGGTGATTTTGGACACAGCAGCTGTTGCTGCCTCTGTTTCTAAGTTTGACATTTTTAATTCTGCTGTAGAAAATGTTGGGCTTTGGTTCTTTGTACGACAAATGGTGAATTTTTAAATTTTTAGTCGATGGAGATGGAAGTGTTTTATACAAATATCTGTTTCAGTCCAAACTGTTATTTCTCCTCTGAGGCGACGCCAACGTTAAAGTACTTTTAAGACTTTCACTACTTTTTAGATTGCTCTCACATTTTTGTATGTGCTCAGGAGAAGGTTTGTGCGGGGGTAACTGGGAAGAGAGGAGGAGGCGATAAAGAAGCCTCCCCTCCACCTCCTCCACCTCCTCCACCTTCCACTCTACTGCTCATCACCTCCTGAATAACGGCGTCTATTTCTGTCAGATGTTTTACATACGCTGCGCTCTGAGCGACGCGTTTAAATGTGAAATCAAATCTGTGACATTATCGGGATGAACATCAGCTCACTCTGATGTGTGTGTGTCGCAGCCTCGGGCTACAACACACACACTCAAACACAGAGGAACAAAGGAGGAGGAGGGGCGGGGAACTAAAGTGGACAAATGTCTCCTCAGTCCGTCAGGCTGAAGGAAAGGTCACTGGAACCAGAATCATGACATTTACTCATGTTGACCAGGAAACTTGTTCGTGGAAATGGGAACTTCTGACGATGTGATTGATTTTAGTTCATGACATGAAGGTGAAATAAAACTAAATTAAAGTTTTTCTAACACTTCTCTGACTCCAGCTGTCGTCACAGTGACATCAGCTTCATTTGTACAAACGTACTGATGAAGAACCTTTTGGAGACGTTGTGCAAGTGAAATTTAGGATTAGAGATTTGTTAGATTAGATTGATATATAGGTGACTGGATAAACAGACAGATACATAAATAGATAGGACGACAGACAGGCAGACAGACAGGCTAACATAGAGACAGACAGGCAAGCAGACAGACAGAAGGAAGGAGTAATTTTTTGATCCCAGAATGGGAAATTGTAAGGACTAGGAAATGCTTTGGAAGATGGAAATTATGAATGAAACATGTGGAACTTGAAAAAAAAAACATGGTTTGGAATAGAGATTTGATAGATTAGATTGATATATATTGACAGACAGGCTGTCGGAGAGACAGACAGACAGACAGACAGGCAAGCAGATAGATAGATAGATAGATAGACCGACAGACAGACCGATAGATAGACAGATAGACAGACGGATAGATAGATAGACAGTCAGACAGACAGACAGGCAAGCGGACAGATAGATAGGTAGATAGACAGACAGACAGACAGGTAGATAGACAGGCACACAGACGGGTAGATAGGCAGATGAAAAGACAGGTACATACACTGGCAGATAGTTAGATAGACAGACAGACAGACAGATAGATAGCTGTCTCTTATACACATCTAGATGTGTATAAGAGACAGCGTCGGCACGGTTCAGTGCTGCAGCGGCTCACGGGGGCCGCAGACCAGCTCTCATTTCAGCATTATTCAACAACTTCCCTCTGCCTGGATGTATTCAGCCTCACCATGAGTCTGGGGCTGTCTCTTATACACATCTGACAGACAGACAGGTAGAGAGAGACAGA
>JAFBJS010002122.1:143786-186075 GCA_016785265.1 Paraplagusia blochii | reverse complement strand
TGAGGCGACAGTGCTGACGCCACAAAACACTGCTCTGTTCCTATTATAATATCTGCCTTTATTCACTCAGCATGATGGGAAATACTGACTGGGATTCAGCTCGACTCAATCTGAATTTTTATCTGAGCTCAGGACAGATTCTGTGAACAGGAGCTGTAATACTTTGCTCCTTTAACCTCTATCCATGTCTGACAGACTTTCTGAGAGAGGACACCCCAGTGGGGACTAGTTTCCTACGAGCGGCGGCGCATGATAATGACCAGGGCAGCAATGCCGCCATCGCCTACTCCCTCTCTGACCAGGAGCCTTCGTATCTGCAGATCAACCCAGCAACTGGTTGGATTTACGTCAATCAACCGATCTCACAGGTCAGAGACAGTCCTAAAATACTACCACTGTAAGACTGAGGAGTGGTACCCCCAACCTTTTGCTTCTTCTTCTTCTTTCGGTTTATCCCATTTTTCAGGGGTTGCCACAGCGAGTCAACAATTGCCATCTCACCCTGTCCTCCGCATCCTCAACTCCAACTACCTCCATGTCCTCCCTCATCCACAAATCTCCTCTTTGGCCTTCCTCTTACCTGATAGCTCCATGCCTGGCATTCTTCTCCCAATATAACCACTGTCCCTCCTCTGAACATGTCCAAACCATCTTAATCTGTCTTTTTCTCCAAACCTTCCTGTCTATGTTGTCCCTCTAATCACCTCAATCCTGATCCTGTCCATCTTTGTCCCCCCCAAACAAAATCTCAGCATCTTTAACTCCTCCACCTGCCTCCTGTCTTCTACCTATTCCAAGTGTCTCTAATCTATACATCGTAGCTGGTCTCACATCTGTCCTGTAAACCTTTCCCTTCACCTTAGCTGACACTCTTCTATCACAAATCACTCCTCAGACCTTTCTCCAGTTGTTGCTTACACACCACAAAACTGTAGCTTAGTAGGTAGGGCAACTATTATACCCCCGAAGGGTTTAGTAGTTGAAACCTTCGTATGTTACTGCCCCTTGGCACTCTTTCATAAGGCTTAGTACAACATGCAGTGCAAAGCTGCTTTAAGCAGTGCTTTCCAGCAGGGGTCACCATACTTGTCAATGTATGTAGCCAGCTATACACTAGCATTGACCCATACCATGAGGCCTTGGGGTGTGGGTAGAACAGTAGAACTCTGACCCCCTAATGACCCTGGGTTGTTAATTAACACTTTCCTGTCTGTAGACGTCTAGGATCAGTCGACAGATTGTGGCGTCTGACGGAGGACGACGCAGCAGCTCAGTGGATCTGACCGTGATCATCACCAATGTCCACAACCAGCCTCCTCAGTGGGAGCAGCAGGAGTACTGGGTCACTGTCCCTGAGAACACCGTCAGAGACGCCAAGATACTGGTGAGCTATGAAGGCTGACGTATAGAATCAGAACTTTTGATCTTATAGCTCTTCTTCTTCATTCATTTTTTCTCTGCTCCTCAGACGGTTAAGGCCACATCTCCCCTCGGTGACCCTCGTGTCACCTACAACTTGGAGGAAGGCCAGGTTCCAGAGACCAACATGCCAGTCCGGTTTTACATCAAACCTAACAGAGCAGACAGCTCCGCATCCATCCTGGTGGCAGAGAACCTGGACTTTGAGACGACCAACTTCTTCACCCTGAGAGTTCGTGTTCAGAACGTGGCTGCTGTTCCGCTTGCTTCCTTCACCACCGTCTATGTCAATGTCACAGGTGAGACTCTAGTCTGATTCTGGTCCAACAAAGACACTGGAGCTAACAGTAGCTTCAGGCGCCAGTGCTAACGTCATCTACAGTAGCCTTGGTACAGAGTGTCACCAGACAACAATAGACCAGATAAGGTTCAAATCTTCTTTATATGTTGAATATACCATTAATATTTGTGTTTCTTTCATCAAACTCCTGGTGTATTTTGACACCAGAGAGCAGATGTTCCAGGTCAGTGTCAGTGCTAAACTATAAAACGTTCAGTTTACTGGACAGAACACAGTCTCATTAATAAAGAGAGAAGCAGGAATCGGTGCAGCCTACAGCCCTAGTCATTATTTTATTACATTATAATAATCATTGTTCGTCAGTCCATCACTGAAGTGTAGAGAAAGAGGAACAGAAATAGCAGCAGCTGTCTGTGGCTTGTCATTAGCCCCACTGACTCACTTCCCAATCAGCTTCTGTAGGCTGTTGGAGAGAGGAGGAAGAGGGAGAACAGGAGGAAGCACTTCCTGACTCTGATTGGCTCTGAAAAGCCCCACATCAGAAGCTGTAATTGGCTCAGTGGAGCCTTACAGTGACGAGTTGCTTCATGGAGTTTTCAGGAGTTTGAGGGATTTTTCAGGGTCAACTGTTTTCTCTGAATGAGGAGAAGATTCCTGAGTCAGGAGACGATGGAACCTAATGGAACCTGAATTTTTTTCTTTGGCGTTGTCCTTCACCTGTACTTTATACCATCTTCATTTAATCATCCATCTTTTCTTTAAAGGCTTTGAAATCAGGTATTTTCCCTCTATTACCAACGATAGACCAAAGAAATAATTGATTAAGGCGCCCTCTGTGGACAACAGCTGGTCACAAGTTGTTGCAAAATCTCTGCCTCATTAATTTGGAACATTGTAACAGCTGCTGCAAGTCAGACACAGATTCAGATTCAGTAAGTCAGCAGGGCACATTTGCATGGCAGGCTGGCGTCCTATGACTGCAACACTTTACCGTGCGTAAAAAAAAAAAAACACGTTTAATCTGTTGCGTTGTTTTCCTATCCTCAGATGTGAACGATAATGTTCCCTTCTTCCTGTCGTCAACATACGAGGCCACGGTTCCCGAGGGAGCGGAGATTGGAACATCAGTGGCCCAGGTGTTGGCCACAGACCTGGACTCTGGGCTGCATGGGCTGGTGAGGATCATCACCATGAACATCTGCTCTCATCCTTCCTCTGCTCCCTGTGTTCCTTAATCTTCTTTCTCCTGTCCTGGATTTTCCTCCTCAGGTCCGTTACTCCATCTTGAAGGATGAGAGCGGAGACTCCCGGCTCTTCAGTATCGATTCCCGCAGTGGCATCATTGTCACTCGAGCCTCTTTTGACCGAGAGCAGAAATCTTCATACTTGGTGGAGGTTCAGTCACAGGATGGAACTGAGTCGGCGAGAATAGGTCAACAGGGACAACCTAACACTGGTAACTAGACTGCATCATAATGTGACATTTTTGCCACTTTTATGTTAGTTAGCTGCTGTAGCATGTGTTTTTGAATTAACATTTGTCTGTACCAGGCGTGGGCAGACATTTTGACATTTGACAGGTCAAAACGAGTACTAGAACTTGACGCGAGGACCAGGTCAGGAGGAGATAGATGGAGCATTTGTGTGAACTAAGATCAACAACGTGTAGCAGTTACAATTAAACGCTATAATGCTTTGGGGAAATGCTGTCATTCAAGGAAAAAGGTCAGGGTCAGGAAAGGGTCAAATTACAACGGCCGACATTCAGCCCTCGGCCGAAGACTGCCCAGGTGTGGTCTATACAGTATAGTCCCACTTTAGTTTTTGGTTAAAAAGTCGGATTTTATTCAAAGTTAGTCTCACATCATGTGGTCAACTGTGTGTGTTTCAGACACAGCCTACGTCAGAATCTACGTCACGGACGTCAACGACAACGCTCCAACGTTTCTTAACTCTGTGTACGAGGTGAGTGTGGAGGAGGACCAGGAGGTGGGATTCATCATCATCACTGTCACTGCTAACGACGAAGATGAAGGTGAGTCTAGGAAAGGAGCCTCCTCTCTCCTCTCTGTCCTTCCTCAGCTTTATTTTCATTATGTTATGTTTTATCATCTTTTTCCTCCTCCTCTTCTTCATCCACTTCTTTCCCGCTTCTTTCTCATTCTACACTTTTGTCAATCTTGTCAATCACTTTTCTTCTCCTGTTCCTCCCTTTTCATCCTCGCTCCTCCATCTCACCTCCTCTCTTCTCCTCTGTTTCAGCTTCTCCTCTCTGTCACTGCTCATTAGAGAACGCCGTTGTTCCTTCAGTTTTTGATCTTTGTCTGTTTGTTTGTCCTTGCTCATCTTTAATCCCTGTGAGTTTCTCCTCCTTCTCTTCCCATTTCTCCCTCCTCCTCTCTGGGGTTTTCTCGGTTCAAAATAAAGTGACGTCTGTTTGTTATTTATCTTTGTTGTTTTTTTTAATCTTTATCTTTTGACTATTCTTCCTCCCACGCTCCTTCTGTTCCACATCCTCTGGAGATCTTCTCCTCCTGTTTCTGACACCCCTGTTTTTCCCCCAAACTTTTTCTTCACAGTGTGATCCAGTTTTTATTTTATTCTAACATTTTTTTCCGACTATATTTTTATTTTGGAGGCGACACACAGACAGCCTCATCTTAACCAATGAGCAGCTGAAAAACGGAGCAGGTCTGACTCAGTCTGTCTGTCTGAGTAACGACAGCATGACTCAGCACTTTGCGAGGTGATGATGACGCCCCCTATAGTTTAAAAAAAAACGAGACTTAAAATAATATTTTAAATAATTTTGTACACATCAATCTGTGCCTGTGTTTTTGTGTCTCTATATTAATTTATTTCTGCTCAGTCTGGATAATCAAAGATGGGGAGGGAGGGGAGCGGGGGGCTTTAGATTACTGCTCCTCCACCTCCTTCCTGCCTCCTATCTAAAGCTGATTAGGCACAGCAGAAGCAGCAGCAGCAGCAGCAGCAGACTGGTGGTTTTGGTTTTGCTGCTGCTCTGGTTTTTCAAGTGTAAAAAGTGCAGATTAAGAGCATCTGTTAATGAGATCAAGCGTTTTTTAATATTATTCTACTGAACTGAGTCTCCCTCATGCACACACACACACACACACACACACACACATAACAACACAAATACCCAAGCACACACACACACACACACACAGAAATACAGACGTACAGAGAGTCTGGCAGGAGGCTGGCACTCGTTACACGAAATGAACAGGAAATGAGAAGGAAAAGAAGAAGAGTGAAAGGAGTAAAAAAAAGGAGGGCATTCTTACAATGGTGAGGTGGAGGAGGAGTATATTACTGTATAATATGATGAGGATGATGATAATGTTGAGGGGTTAGACCTCCCCCCCCTGTCTCCTCAACAAGAAAAGATGATGAAGACAGAGGAGATTTAAAATGCAGACTGTCTGATCTGAATCATTTTTAGAGCTCGTAACAACAAAAATAAAAAAAAGAAGTCGGAAGATAAAGTAATCCTCATAAAACTCGACCACAGGGGGCAGCAGTGGACCAGGAGGTCCCATTTCCTGGAAGCTAAAATCACAATTTTATTTGTTACTCGCTCTAAAAATAATTCCGATCCGACACTTCAGATTAGTCTGCAGTTTAAATTTCAATCCATGTTGAACGTGATGCCAGTTCTTCAGTTTTCTAAAGTTTGAACCTGCAGTCCGTACTCAGGGATGAGTTTCCCCTGCGGTCCACTTCATCTGACCTCCATCGCAATTCTGAGCTTCTTCTGGGCTGAGAATTAAACCAGTGTGCCTGTGTGTGTGTGTGTGAGTGTGTGAGTGCATGGTTTAAGAGGGCAGCACCATATGGCCAGACTGATCATTAGAGAAGCTGCCTTGGGCAAAAAGACTCTCATATTCCCTCACCACTCCCCACACACACACACACACACACTCACGCTAACATGGTCGTGAAGATAGTCCACAGATCTCCACAGATGGTGTTTTTTCTCCGTGGATGCTGGTAAACAGAGATCAGAGTGGACTCAGACGGAGCTGCCTCTGGGTCCACAGTGTGTGTGTTGGAATCTCAGACAAAGTGAGATCAGAGGAAACAGACTCCAGCCTTCAGGTTGGAGTCACTTTGTGAAGCCTCTGATTCACAGATTGTAGTGATGGATGTGGAATATGACGGTGCCTGGAGAAAAGCAAATCTCTGACTGGTCCAGACTGGTTAGGGCGTCTGAGGTCATTGCTTATAACTAGGGATGGCCGATACATCGATCCACCAATAAATATCAGGCCGATATTAGCATCATTTTTTTATATTGGAACATATCGGTATCGCCGTTCGGAGTCGTCTCTCATGTCATCAACAAGAAGAGTCGTTTACATTAGCTGTTTCTATCTGTGCCCATTTATATTGACTATTGTTGTGAGTGTTTTCAGACAAAATAGTCAAAAATAAATGTGTCATTTTTCTATAACTTATATTTAAGTAGTCTGTTTATGTTGTACACAGTCTTTAGTCTGGTATCACACTAATTCAGGGGAAATTAGCTGCCTATATCGGTATCAGGAATTAGGTGTTTGTGCAATATCAGTTAATATCGGTATCGGTAAATGTTATATTGGACATCCCTACTTATACAGCAGTCCTGCTGATCTTCTGTACCCAAATGGTTGTTGTCATGACCACAGACAAAAAGTGTCTTGTCAGGTTCATCGGATCCATTATTTTCCTGTCCTCTCCAGGTGCCAATGCTAAGCTACGTTACCAGCTCACCTCAGGCAACAGCATGGGGAGCTTTGACGTGGAGCCTGAGGTGGGAACCATCTTTGTGGCTCAGCCTCTGGACTATGAGATGGAGCATCGTTACGAGCTGCGGCTGGTGGCGTCTGATGGAAAGTGGGAGAACGAAACACTGGTGGTGGTCAAAGTGGTGAACCGTAACGATGAAGCGCCGGTCTTCAGCCAGAATGAATATCACGCCACGGTGACGGAGGAGCTCACACAGCTCCCAGTCTTCATCCTGGAGGTCAGTGAACATGAGTCAACACTGAACCTCATTAAGTTACATTGCAGCAAAATAGAAGCAACTGTTATATGTTTCAATTATTGGAGAATCCTTTCAAATCATCTTGATTCCACTGCGTTTTACTCCAACGGGTTTGGTTTTTCAGTTGGACGCCCTTTCCTCCACCTTCTTCTTTCCTCTTTTCACCGCAGGGTTTGTTCACTACAGTCTTTGAAGTCCTTTCCTTCCTCCTTCTTTTCCACACTTCCACACATCAATTTCCTCCTAATATGATGCAGGTCAACCAAACTCAGAGCGAACGGTCGCAGTAATCAAATAAAAATGAGATTTTCTCTGACTTCTCTGAAGAGACTTCCTAGAGGAGGTCACAGCAGAAGAACCGTGGAGAACATTAGAGGAGAAATGAGAGCAGGTCCAATCAATTCCTGCAGGTGAAGTCAAGCAAGTCCAGGTCCAGGTCCAGGTCTAGGTGTAGGGTTCTCACCCCCTTTTGCCTGCTGTTGTCACCTTCATCTTTAATCCTATTTTCTCTGCTGTAGCTTTAACTGTCAACAACCAGAGAAACTGATGTCACAGCAAAAATTGAGTCAGGAAGTTCACTCTGATGGGTTTTTTTCTTCAAAAGAAACTTCAAATCATTCCCTGTCTGCCAGTCGTGGTTTCACTGATATTCCATTTTTTTATATTTTTAATGCAAACCATTCCTAGAAGCTGGAGCAGGTTCAAAAAATTAGAAATTGACCACTAGAGATTCCTTCATGGCTTTTATTCTGTGTACAATTTGAGTGTGTTGCTTTCTAAGAGACGGGTTAAAATTCTTCTAAGGTCCAACACAGCCCAGTTGTCTTCTATTTAACTGCTTTGCACCATATGGCTTTCCACTGACCACCTGTACAGCTTCTCTTCAGTTTAAGACCTCCCTCTCTGGTAATTCTTCATTTCATAATTATACCTTATTGGATCTGAATCTTTTGGTTTCAGGTTTCAGCCACTGATCCAGACCAAGAAGCGGATCAGACTGCCCTTCGGTACTCACTCCACGGTCAGGGAGCCGGTGGTGAATTCACAATCGACGAACTCTCTGGACGTATCTTTGCACAACGTCGTCTGGACCGTGAAGAACGTCCAGCCTGGAGGTTCCTTGTCCTCGCCACAGATGAGGCCGGAACCGGACTCACGGGGTTCGCTGATGTGTTGCTGGAAGTCAGAGACGTTAACGACAATGCGCCCTTCTTCCCATGTCCAGTGTCGGAGGTGGATGGGTGTTTTGTGGGTCAAGTTCCAGAAAATTCCCCTGCAGACACCTCTGTGATGGAGATGAGAGCAATGGACCTGGACGACCCCAATGAGGACAGGAATGCCGTTCTGACCTACAGCATCATTACAAATGTCCGCAACGAGATCAACCTCAATCTCTTCTCTATCAATGCTAGCACTGGGACCATCTACACTGTTTTAGGATCTTTAGACCGGGAGGCTGTGGATCAGTACCTGGTGGTGGTTGAGGCCAGAGATGGTGGTGGGTTGGCAGGTACAGGCACTGCCACCATCATGGTTTCAGATGTCAATGATCATCTGCCTGTCTTCACTCAGAGAGTCTACACGGCCCAGGTGAGTCCACCTGATCTTCAAACTAATTTCTGAATAAAAATTGGCAAACAAAACTGAGTTAGCCCAGAGGCTAGTGCAGAAAAGAGGCTGTAGCTATGAAAAAAAATCAATTAGCTTAGAAAAGTGAATTGTGAATAAAGTGCTGATTTCTATCCTGATTCCCTGGATCTTCTCCAGGTGGCTGAGGACCTGCAGGTCAACAGTGAGGTTCTGGTTGTTTCTGCTACTGATGGAGACATGGGTGAGAACGCAGCAGTCACCTTCAGCATCGTCTCGGGGGATGAGGACAGGAAGTTCTTTGTGGAAACAGATAGAGTAAACCGACGTGGGGTCATCAAGCTGAAGAAGCAGCTCGACTTTGAAAAAGCCCACGAGAGGATGTTCAACTTGACCCTGAAGGCTGAGGACGCCGACTTCTTCAGTCTGGTCCACTGTCTGGTCCAGGTGGAGGACTCCAATGACCATGCACCAGTTTTCTTTCCACAGTTCTACGAGCCTCCATCCATTTATGAGGATGTCCCTGTTGGGACAATTGTTACTCAAGTGACAGCTTCTGACCTGGACTCTGGGCCTAATGGACATTTTTCATACAGCATCTCCAGAGAATCCGATCCTCAGGGTCATTTCCTGGTGGACCAGTCTGGGTGGGTGATCGTAGCAACTTCACTGGACAGAGAGAAAATCTCTCAGCACAGGGTTGTGATCCTGGCCACAGATTCTGGAAAACCATCGTTGACTGGGACGGCCGTGGTGATGGTGACCTTGCTAGATGTTAACGACAATGGTCCAGAGTTTGAGGTTCCGTACCAGGGCCTGGTCTGGGAGAACACCCTGGCTCCTCAGACTGTGCAAATGAACGAGACCTCATTCCTCCTCCACATTACCGATCGTGACAGTTCCACAAACGGTGGTCCATTCTCCATAAAACTGCTGACGGTCTCCTCCGATGGGGACAATTTCAATCTGACTGACTTCAAGAATGGCAGCGCTGCTGTAACGGCCCTGCGACCCTTTGATCGTGAGCAACAAAAAGAGTACCGCCTCTCCATTGTCATGACTGACAGTGGATCTCCTCAACTGAGCTCCACCAGCACGCTGACAGTCATTGTTGGGGACAAGAATGACCACGCCCACTCAGCAGGACACACCCACTTCATTGTCTACAGTTTAGAAGGTACGTGATCTGTTTTTGTTGGTACTCCTGGCATATTGTTTAACAAATCCAAGTTGACTAAGAGTCCAGAAAAACATTACAAATGAATGTCAAAAAAAAAAAAAAATCAGCAGACATTCTTCATCCAGTGATGTCCCAAATTCTTTTCACTGCTCTGCACTCGTGTAGTTAGGTCTGATCTGGTCACAGTCGGCTGCTCACAGCCTCGGGCTCCAGCAGCCCATCACTAATTTAACATTTCACACCATCTGTGGACTCACTGTAAAAAAAAAAGGTCTGATGTAGTTTTACCGTTTTTCTGTCTCTGGGGACTTTGGACATAAAAGTGCACGGACCTGCTGAGATGAAGCATCATGTTGGTCCACGACAAGCTCACGCAAAGACACACAAAACTCCCAGGTTTTTACAAGCTTCAGGAGGAGGGGGTGTTCAGATAAAGAGTACTCCTTCATCCTCCTGCGGCGCCGTCAGTGAAGCATGTCTTGACTCCTTATCTCCTCACAGGAGCCCTCACCTTCACTACCCATCATCAACAGCATGAGAGCTTTCATCGCAGGGGTTTAACCAGCACTCAGCCAGTGAAACCCCTGAGCGAATTTAAATTTAAAATAGTTTTTCTCCCCTTTTTCTTTATCCTGTCAGGTTTCCTTCCAACCATGGTGCTGGGACAAATTCCCGCTCCAGATCCAGATGACTGGAGTCAGAAGAAGTACCAATTCCAGGGCCAAATCTCCAGGTAATGGCTTCAGGAGTGCATGACGGACAGTGTCGTGATTTCCGTCATTTTTTCCATCACATTATAGTATTAGTCCAATCTCGATTCATCGGCTACGATCCGATTCAAGAAGGATTCATAAAAATATTCAACGGTCAATCTAGTTCGATCTGATTTGGTTCAGTTCGATTCAATAAAAATCCGTCTTCAACTACACTATACAGCTGCCAGTCTTTTTTAGTTTGAGTTTATTTAAAAGGAGAAAATGGAATTTCATAAACACATGGTTAAAAAAGAGAATTAGCCAAAGGCTAGTTTTCGTCTGTCGTCCCCTGGACATGATGTAATAAGGCAAGAAGGACACAATACATATATAATAAAAAAAACATATGCAGACACTTTTTATAAAATTAAGACATTTTTCAGCTTCATCTGGAATCTCATGTCGAATTGCATAAACATTTGCAAGATTTAATTTGATTTTTTTTACACAATTTGTCAATATGGCCTTTAAAGCAGAGCTGTGAGTCTAATATTAACCCAAGATATTGATACTGATTGACAATTAGTATTTTATCTCCATTAACCAGTATATCAGGATCATGTGACTCTCTACTTATTTTAGTGAAATCCATGCCTACAGTTTTAGAAAGGGTGACTGCTGAGGTTTGTTGGACCTCTAGTGTAATCGATTGTCGCTCTACAGAGTCGGTAAATTGCGTTGCTTTTATCTGTATTTCCATCCTTCTAGAAAAACCAAATTATGTCCAAACCTTCGATTTTAAATGAGAAACATCTGTGTTGTCTTAAGCTAAAATCTGAAACAATGGGTGATTCCACCACATGGACTATAACCAGTTTCAGGGTTTTTACTGCAGTTATTAGAATCCAAGGAAGCCTCATATTTATATTACAGGAACAAGCAACGGTACTAAGTCTCTGCAGGGATTGGTTCAATGAACTGAGACAAAACTAAGTACCAATAAAAGCACTTTAAAAACACAGCAGAGAAAAGTTCCAAGACACAGCAAATATCAGTTCTATTTAAGTGTTTTGAAAAAGGAATTTAACAGAGAAGTGACAGCGACAGCAGAAAAAAAACTACAGGAAAGAGAAAAATAAAGAAAAGAAAGAGGGAGACAAAAACAGGAGCTTGTTCTCATCAGAAAGAGTTATTTTATATTTATACTCAATCAGCAGCAGGATAGAAAATTCACACAGCAGCTCAGTGAGGAGCAGGAGCAGGAGGTGGAGGTGGAGCGTGAGGAGGGAGACGGAGCTGTTTCTTTTTGATGAGGCTCCACAGCTACGCGCAGAAAGGCGAGGCTGATTACACTCTCTGCCACCACCCACCACCTACCATCGCTGCTGCTGCTGCTGCCGCTGCTTCTCACCACATCCTGACGAGAAGAAAAAGACAAGAAAGATCTGAGAACAAAAGACGTGACAGGGAGAGAGAAACCTGATCAGAGATGCTGTGAGACGCTGTCGCCTCACAGCTGCTGACAGGTAGCAATTTGTTCCTCACTGAGCTGTTTATGTGGAGAGGTAAAAATAAAAGTGGAGAAAGAAGAGGAAGACAATGGAGGAGAAAAAGTTGGAGGTGATGAAGACGGTGGTGCTGAGCAGCATCTGTCCATAAACACAGCAGTTTGTTTGTTGTGGAAAAAGATCAGGGAAAAGTAGTTTTATCTGACCTGACAGCCAACAAAGCTTTGGTTAAAATGTTAAAACTGACAAGGAGCAAATCAACAATTTTTTAAAGAAATTATTTAAAGAAAAAGAATTAAACAAAAAATATTGTAGTTTTATAAGGTAAAAATATAATTATTATATAAAAACATAAGTATAAATGGTCATAATGGCCATTATTGTACTTTTAATTATTAAATCTCCTCACTGACCTCCTTCTCCTCTTCCTGTCTCCTCCTCTCAGGTCCTTCATTCTGGATCAGACCTCAGGTCAGCTCAGTATCAGAGAAGGGACTCCCCCAGGGTCGTACCACCTGCAGGTGCTGGTGTCCGACCAAACCTGGCCTGATGTCATCTCCACCGCCCGTGTGGAGGTGATGGAGCTGCATCAGGACATCCTGCAGAACGCCGCGTCCATACGACTGTCCAGTGAGTCCTACAACACACACAGTGTTCACGTTGGAGGGTTCACCAGGGACAGTCAAGGTGTTTTCAGACAGACTGGGGGGGATAAAGATGACAATGTTTCCTCCAGCAGATTGAGGCAGACAGGAAATAAGATTTCTCCTCTTCGTCTCCATCTTTTTTTTACTCAATATTTGCCCATACTCTACTTTTCTCTCCTATCTTCTTACCTTTCTTTAACTTTTCTTTTTTTAAAAACCTCTCCTAAATTTCTATTTTTACTTTCCTCATCCTCACCTTCATGGGTCTTCCTTTCCATCTTCACTTTTTCTCCCCCTAACTCTTCTCTTTGTCCCCTTCCTCTTCCCCCGCTCGTCCTGTCTCTGCTGCAGACCTGACAGTGGACAACTTCTTCAGAGGCGGTGAACACAGTCCTTTCGTCCGTCTGGGTGAGGCAGTGGCTGATCTGATGCAGACTGTACCAGAGAATGTTCAGATCTTCTCCGTGGGTGATGCTGGTCAACCGGGACACAAAGACCTGAACGTGTGGTTCTCTGCCCACGGCTCGCCGTACTACAGGACTGAGAAGCTGCTGGGATACGTCGCTGCCAACAGAGTTAAGGTCAGAAGAAAACCTGTGGCTTTGCCTCAAGGACCAATGTCTATAGAGAAAAGCTGCGATGATATAAGAGCTGCTAGTCCACTGCTGGTTCACTAGTCTTCTATATCTTCCCAGTTGGAGTCAGCGGTGGGCGTGTCCATCTCTCAGGTTGGTGTGGACAACTGTCCTCACACAGACTGCAGTGGCTCTGGAGGCTGCAGCACCCAAGTGTCCTTCAGTCAGACTCCCCTGGTACTCAGCGCTGGGAACACGTCTCTGGTTTCTCTGTCTGCCTCCACCTCCGCTGAGTGTGGTTGCAGAGGGCGAGAAGTCAACTATCTTCCTTGTGCTGCATATCCCAGCAACCCTTGCTTCAACGGAGGCACCTGTCAGGATGGACCTCTGGGATACAGGTGGGAACAACATGAAGGCGACATGTTGGTTCCTAGAAAACAAGTTCCTGACTAAAAACTACTTCCTGTGTCTCAGGTGTCTGTGTCCTCCTCTGCTGGACGGGCCTCAGTGCCAGCAAACCAAACGCACCTTCAGCGGCCAAAGCTACGCTTGGTTTCCTCCCATCATGCCTTGCTTCCAGAGTCATATCTCTTTGGAGTTTCTGACTGAGTCGCCAAATGGTCTGTTGCTTTATAATGGACCCGTTGTCTCTGACCACTCTGAGGGGCAGGAGGACTTCATCTCTGTAGGTCAGTCTACATGACGACATTTTACACTTGACGTCTGAATAACTATTTGCTAATTTTGGCTAAAATCAGATTAATACTAGATTTTTATAACAATCTCTGTTGATTTTTTAGCTCTGACTTTATTTAACATCTGTAGCTCATGTTAGTTCTGTTCAACTGTTTAACATTTTAAAAATGTCATTATCATTGTAATCATTTACCGTAATTTCCGGACTAGCTGCACCCAATACACAGGAAAAAACTATTTGTACAATCATAACCCGCACCTGACTATAAGCCGCATGTGCTGCATTCTTTTTGCATTTTCCATGACGAGGGTCAGTTTATGCTAATTTTATTCATGTACAAAGCTCGTTACCGTACGTTAAACTTCTTCTTCTTCTATGGTGTTTATTGGCGGTTGAGACTTGCGTCTTCCTAGACACCACCTGTCTCACTCTTGCATACATTATCTCTGCATCTCTGCATAAGCCAAAGGGTTGAAATTGTGTGACAAAAGTTGAGGCTTATAGTCCGGAAATTACGGTAGCTACCAATATGCTTCCCCTATTTCTGGAGAAGACACAATGAAACTCTTCGGGATAATATTAATAAATATTAAATGGAAAAAGAATTAGTAAAATTTTCTTCAAGCTTTATTGGGTGGATTATTATGGATTAGTTTTGTTCAATAACTGAAGCATAAGTGAACAAGTCAGACATACAGTTGTAAATTACTTTTAGTAACAATTTGTCACATTAATTATTGTTAATTTTCCCTGATTTAAGTGAAAAAAATTGTAATTTCTTCCATTCTTTCCAAAGAACTAAAAGACGGCATTCCAGCCCTCAGTATAAACCACGGATCAGGAATTCTGACTTTGCAGCTGCCAAGGACGTCTGCAATAACTGACAGACGATGGCATCGACTGGACGTCATGTCTGATGGGAAGGTAGGAAGAAAGAGGAGACAGAAGGAGTGAGAAGAGAAAAAAAGGAAATACTAAACCTTCTGATCTTTTGGTTCGTCCTGTGTCCAGATGGTCCAGTTGGTTCTGGACCAGTGCAATGGTGTGGGTGTCACTCAGGAGATGGATGAGTCATCCTGCAGAGCTTCAGGAGAAACACCAGGAGACCAGAGGTGAGCAAAGACCTGGAACATAAGGACAACATGTCAACATCTAAACACGTTTACTTGTTCTATAAGAATTTTTACTGACAGAACATTTGTTTTACATGTTGGAATCACTTTTGCATTTGAAATATTTCTATTTCTTGCATCACTTTTATCCACATTTTCAAATTTTTGGCCTGATTTTTTTGTAAATGTTAATCTATTCTGTTGTCATTCAGGTATTTGAACCTGTTCCAGCCTCTACAGCTAGGAGGCGTGAAGGACATTTCTCTTAAGAAAAGATACCAAGGTTTTAAAGGCTGCCTTAGAAACCTGGTGGTGGACAGTCAGGTGACCTACTCCGTCCCTCATTCATTCACAGACTGTAAATAAATAAATTGACCCCAACCCTCTTGCCGTCCCACCCCTCAGGTTTATGACCTGGCGTCTCCAGGAGAAAGTGTTGGCAGTAACGCAGGCTGCATGTCAACAGATGGCGTGTGTGTGACGGCAGGTAGTCCTTCCTGTGGAGGCCACGCCTCCTGTCAGGCAGAGTGGGGTTCTTTCAGCTGTGAGTGTCGTCCTGGATACAACGGACACAAGTGTGACACAGGTCAGACGAGTCTGTGTGTAGCAGTAAGAAAGAATACTGTATCTGCTCACAGTCAGATCTACTGTATCTTCACTCTCCTACACCAGGAAATGCTGTTTTATTATGAAGGTTCATGACATTTTCTACTCGTTTTTTCACATTTGAAGCTTGAGTTTCTGTCTCTCTTTTCTGCAGTGGTCCCAGAATTCTCCTTTGACTCCAAGAGCTTCATGCGTTTCCAGCTCAAAGGTGGAAGCAGCTCAAGACGCACAAACATCCAAATGTTCCTTCGAACCAGGAACTCCACAGGAACCCTGTTCTCCGTGACTTCAAGGGACGCCAGCGAGTACATCATCCTAGAGGTGAGTTCCTGTCTCCACCCGTCGCTCCTTCTTCAATTACCTGCTCAGAGTATGATGTTTTTTCCTTTCAGATCAAAGAAGGTCTCCTCTCTGTTCGAGCTGATCTGGGTGGAGGCACCAACCTTCTGCAGCTCCCTGGTCAACAGGTGGACATCGGTCAGTGGATCCCAGTCAGTTTGAGTCGACACGATAACCTCTTCACCCTGAAGGTGGAGCAGGGTGGTGGTTCACGAGAGGTTCAAGCTCAGCTGGGGAACCACAGGGAGATGCTGCTGCATCCGTCCAGTGTGATGGTGGGAAAAGGTCCGAGGACTAGAGATGAAGATGGTGGTGACTTCCAGGGTGAGATCCAGAACTTAAGAACTTAACTTTATAATCCAGCAGTACCAGTCCCTGGACCAACCACAATAGTTCCATTTGTGAAACAATAAATGTACAGTTTTCCACCAATCAGGACGTAGCTTCATAAGTTCCACCTACATTGGAAGGTTCAGTTTCCATTTTTGATTTCTCTAATCTCAGACCCTTCTTCTGTTCCAGGTTGTTTGCGGGACGTACGTTTGAATGGTCAACTTCTACCTCTGAACGGTCAGAGTCTGGACACGGTGCTGGTTCTGGATCAGCGCGGCGTCTCACCCGGATGTTCCAGTGACGCCTGCCTTAATGGACCATGTGCCAGTCCACTGCGCTGTGTGGACCTGTGGAGGAAACACCAGTGCAGGTAATAAACACCATCAACTCTCAACCTCTGGAGAAGGTGTGGACTCAGTCTTGACCATCTCTGATCCTGCTCCTCAGGTGTCCCCCTGGTCAGGTGATGGTGACGGACCAAACTGGTCAGCAGGGATGTAGACCTTCGCCCTGTGGACCTTCTTCCTGTCGTAATGGTGGTGTGTGTCAGGCCACAGCGGTGGACACTTTCAGCTGCAGGTGTCAGGATGGGTTCAAAGGTCAGCACTGTGAACTAGGTCAGGTCAGAGGTCAGCATCTGTCCACCCTGAGTCCCAGCTCCATCCTGGCCGTCAGCATGTGTCTGCTCGTCTTCTTTGGTAAGAAGATCACAGTTCTATGGTTGTTGTATCTTTAAAAGTATTAATCTACCATTAAAAAAATTGAGGAAAAAAGTTTTTATGTTTCTAAACGGCTCTGTCCCTCACACCAAAGACCATCTAAGAGTGATTGTAACTTGTCAACTCCACCTGACAACTCACAGTGTCATATGTTATATGTTGATGTTCTTCTGTGGTCTGTGTGCAGCAGTCCTGGTGGCAGTGACCGTGTGGAATCAGAAGGGAAGTCGTAACAAGTTTAGGAAACGTGGCGTTTATCACATTCCTGCTGAACATCAGAGCTGGGAGGACGTCAGAGAAAACATACTCAACTACAATGAGGAGGGTGGAGGAGAACAGGACCAGGTGAGCTACGACACCATTAAATAACGATGACACAGAAAACCAACGTTATGTGTACTTTGGTAAAATAGATTTTTTTTTTAACATGTCCTTGGTTAAATCCTTTTTGTCTCCGTCTCCAGAACGGTTATGACATCACAGAGCTGAAACGTCCCCTATGTTCCAGTCTGTCCCAGTCATCGTCCTGCACCACTGCTCCACTCATCCAGTCCTCACCCAGCTCTCAGGAGGACATTCTCCCAACTGTTTCTTCCACTTGTAGCTGTGGCGCCCCCTACCTAAGCGTTCTACACCCATACCACCAGCATCAGTCAGACAATGGTGGCTACACTGGAAACACTAGTTGCAGCGGCAACAAAGACAAGGACGCAAAGACTGACGCAGCTCATTTGTCGTCAATGCGCTGCATGGACTTCAAGAGCTACGTGGCAAACATAGTGTGGGAGGCCGACCACGATGACCAGGCCTTCCCGCCGGACACGTACCACGTGTGGTGCATGGAGGGGTCGGGGTCTTCGTTGGGTAGCCTCAGTTCACTGGAGTCCATCGCACCTGAAGGAAGTGGCGATGACGGCAGCAGAGGATTTGTTTATAGCACACTCTCACAGTGGGGTCCAAAGTTTAGGGTCCTGAGTGAGATCTACGACCATTCGCAGGACATTGTCTCACCACAGAAGGTTGAGAAGAACCTCCAGAGGAGCCACAGTCATGACTTCATGACTCAGACAGACTAGAGGCCAGTCTTCTCCATGGTCAAAGACTTTTTGTGCTAAGATTTCTTTGTTTTTTGTGCAGAGAAATTAGTCTGCAGACTTCAACCAGTCTAATCACTTCCCAGTCTACCTCTTAGCTACGTTCATAAACGTTAGACTCCAAAAGGTTCTAGATCCTGATCCTAAAAGAGTCAAGAGTACAAATTACTTGAATTGAGGGATGTGATGGGAACAGAGGAAGATTGAAATGTGCGTCAGACCCAAGGCCAGACTTGAACCAATAAAGTGACAGAAACAGAGTTAGTGGACTCTGATCTGATCTGATCCCAGAACATTCCGGGGTCAGTTCTCAGAAGAATGTCAGGAGAATGTCACAGAAGAAATGAAACATTTAGCCTTTAATCAGACTGTTTCTGAAAGAGCGCAGAACAATCAGGGTTTACAAAAAGGTTTTGGGTTTGGATCCTGTATTCTCCTTTTTAAGGTTCAGATTCGGAGTCTTTGTGAAACCTTGCTGAAATTCTTCTTGTGGTGTAAAGATGTTATGAAACTGGTAAATGAAGCAGATACTGTGTTGGAACCTGGCTGTCCAAACGCATCGCTTCAGTTTCTTCTTCAGTGTGATGTCATGTACAGTTGAACGCTTTTATAAAAACCATCATTTTTCCCTTTTCTATATGAATTTTAATAAAAGTGTTTTTCCCTGTTTTTCTTCATCTTTTGCGTTTTTGGCAGGTGCAGTTTAACCAACGACCAAAACATTTAAACAGCAAATTCAACATATATTTAGCGTAAAAATAGCAACGTTAGCAATGGCTAATTTAACCACACAAAAAGTCCAATCACATCGAGCCAAAGTCAATGTCTATATTGTTAAGTGGAAAAAAATCAAGTTATCGTCACCTCCCGCCATTACGGCAAACGTCGATTTACCTTCCGTTAACGGCCACTAGGGAGCATCAAACCATTCATCTTAGCAACTCATAATAACTAAAACTGAACAATGTGGTTTCTTACCTGTTGAAAACTTTTTCATCGCTCACCACTGCTGACATTTTCTGATGGTTCCTGCGTCGGCTTCGTCAACCCTCTAGGCTAGAGCGCCCACCCCTGACAAGATCCGGTATAACCTCCGTATCCAAACACTAGGAAAAGATTAATGAGGAAATATACCAAATATAAATAATGAAACCACTCACTTGTAAGTTTAATTGATTTTATGTTAATTTAACTTTTCTTTTGATTTATTACAGACGTTTCCAACGATAAGTCACGTGGTCTACTGATGCTTGTGTCGAAGCCATTTTATTTACTATTTATTTTTACTAACTCCAACCCTGAAATCGTTGATAACTGAAATGTAACAGTATCTAACTTCGCCTCGAACTAAAACCTCCATCCGTACTGTTAGTACTGGGTACCAGCAACACGAGATGGACTGAGTTTATCTAAAATATCGACCGTTGTCCTACAGGGGTCGTTGTTATTCTTTTTGTGAGTGACCAATTTTCGCGGCCAAATATTAACAGGTTTGAACCAGTTTGTCAGTTCATCCAGCTCAAAGAGCGACTATGTGGGCAAGTGATGCACCTTTAGCTCCCCCCTGTGGTGAGAAGGTTGATCTGCAATGACAAATTGGTCACAGCAACAGTGGCCCTTTAAGAATTTCAACACCTGTAACTTCCACCCAAAATACTGGTGGTTTGTTGAAATATTAACTTCAAAGAATATAAAAGTGATATGAAAAAAGCCAAATATTACAATTACTTTTTATTTAAAACCTTACAGACAAAAATACATTTGATTTAACTTTAAATCTATTTACAGCATCATATAACTGTGACTACAGTTCTCTCACACACAGACATGCACACATACACTTGTCTCTGTCACACATTTGTTCAGCTTCCGTAATAATACAGTTCAGGTTGAAAAAGGCACAGAAGTGACAGGATAAAATCAAATCAAAAATAAAAGTCAAAACTCAGCTAAAAACCATAAATAGATTTTTGCCTTTGGCAGCAGTGACACCCAGATCATTCATTTTTGTACAATATCCACAGATTCAAGCTTAATAAATACAAAGATTTAGTCTTTTTTTTTTTAAACAAAGTAAAAATAATTTGCACAATTGTCAAGTTTCACAGGATGTAACTAAATACATAAAAACAGGGCATTTTTTCCAACCCAAGACAAACAGAATAATTTGTGAATGAGAAGGCATTGGACTGAAGGTGGACTGGGTCAGAGTTTAGTCCAAAACACCCCAGCGTCACCACACAGCAGCAGCCATGGTCTTGGTCCGAGACTTTGTGACAAATCAAAACTGCTGTGAACCAGAACATGTCCCATCTCCTATTTTTAGTGAGAAAAAAAAAAAAATCCACAGTTCTTCCCTCTCTGAGCTGCGAACACCGTCATGGAAACGACAGACATTCATCAACAAGAAGTTTCATTCCTCAGGTACAGAAGCTTGGAAACAAAGCCAGATTTTCCTGAGAGTTGGACGAAAGAAATCACTGACATTCCAACAAAATGAAGTAGCACCGTCAGAGTCTGCAGTTAGTTCAGCTCCACTTTGTCCCAAAAGTCCAATATTTGAAACACAGATCTAACAAGATCAGTGTAAATTACATCAAAAATGAAGTTAATTTTGTTGTGAAATTAGTTCTTTTTTAAACTAATCAACACTAGAACCTGAGTGACTAGGGTTGTAGGCAATGTAAGTTCATTTCAGTACTTTTTTTAGGTTCAGACACTTGTTTTTCCAATACAAACAGATTGAGGTGACTTTCCCCCGGACAAAAAAAAAAAAAATCTGTCAATTTTAATGTTGGATTAAAACCAACTGCCCTACAAATAGAGCCCACATAAAAATTGAGTTTCTGTTCACTGGCTCATAAAATAAAACTAAACCAGAGAAGTTCTACAGTAGATCAAGTCAAAACAGAATCTCAATGGGGAGGAAAAAAAACAAAGAGTGGACCAATGTCTGACAACTGCACTCTGTCTAAAATAAAGGGAATTTAAAAGAAAATAAATGTTTCCCCTTCATCTGGGTCGAGGAGCTGACGGTTCTGCTGACGTTTGTCTTGAATGCGGTCCATGAAGAGGAGGTAGACTCAGTTCAGACGTAGTTTCCCCTCCATCAGGGATTTGCTGGTTTCTCTGTACTGCTGGGTGGAGTCAAGATTGGCGCAGCGATGGGGACAGGAGACATCTGACACTGGGGGCTGTCGTTCTGTTGCTCGTGGGCTTTTCTCTGCGGAAACCAAGACAAAAACAAAGAGTTTAGTCAGCGAAGGACAGACGCCACGAGACAAAGATCTGAGAGGAACTCACCAGCAGCTCCAGGTAGGACACGTGGGTCTGGATGTTGTGCCGATCATCAGCTTTGACTCTGGGGAAGTTCTTGATGGTAGGTGCGGCCTGGGAGCGCAACGTGTCCATGAATGGACTCATCCACCGCACACAGGGCGCCACGCTGTCCCACGTCAGACCTGAGAAGAGGATCAGGATCATCAGTCAAGGGTTGGATCTAAATCATCTACTGGAGCCGCAGATTTAAAGATGCAGACATATATAGAAAGGATCCTAGTTTCTTGAAGTAGTTTTTTTTTGCCAACATAAGGCACGAGGGCCAGGTGCAGGCGTTCAGTTTTGTAAACCGGACCAAACTTGCCCAAAAATGTAAAATTGATTTGTATCTCAAGTATAACTTATCACACATATCAACATCTATCTGCTCCTAACCAGGCCCATGTCCCCAGTGTTAGGACCATTTGTGTCCCATAATGTAACGTGGCATGGAGTGTTTGGCCCCAAAAACTGAGGTAAACATCTCAGGACCTTAACTCACCTGAGACTTTATGAACAACGTCAAACGTGTGGAAGTGACAGAAGGCTGAAGCAGCCAGGACACTGTAGCTGAAGTCCAAGTAGTTGACGTCCATCATACACAGATCCAAGAGCTGGAGGATGACAAAGGAGAACAGTCAGTGTGTGGGTGGGGACGGACAGCCTTTATTTTTTATTATTAATAAACACAACTTTCACTCTTGTTGACTCACCTGTGTGATCTGGATATAAGTCTCCTGAGAAAACTGTGGAACCAGGAAGTTCTCTCCACCACTGTTTTCCTGCTGAGCTTCTACCTGAGCGTAGAGCTTCAGCCAGGAGATGGGCGTCTCAGGACAGAGGTTCCAATCCAACGCCTGGAGGACAAATAGAAGACAAATGTCAAGACAAGGACATTTGCAAATCTCAGGCTCAGACCATATACATCGTGTATATCATGATTCCGTTAACGTTATTATTAGTTTAGGCAGCGTCTGTTTCACCTTCAGTATGTGCAGTTCCGTGCGCTGAATGTCCCACATGTCGCAGGCTCCATCTGTGACGTAGGCAAACTCAAAGATTTTTGGAGGGTAAATTTCCTGTGGAGAAAAGACAAGTTAGCAAAATAAATAATGCCAACAAGTATTTTGGCCACAGTTGGACAGTGGAGATTTTAACAATAAAAGGCCATGATTTTGAACATATTTTAGACAAAGTTCCAAGCTCTGTTGACTCTGTAGGAGAGACTTTATGACCGAACATCAACCTTATTCAAGTCTCACCTCAATCTTTGAGGCAATGAAGAGCGCAGTGATGCCAATGAGCTGCAGATAATCTTTGTTGACGTCCTGCTGAGTCAGCATGAAGCGGTCAAAGTAATCCTGGGCCAAGTATGCCGTCTGTCTGTGGAGACTGTAGACCTCGCTGACCTGAGTGGACACCAGGTCGTGAGTCTTCTCAATCAACAAGAGCATTTGACAAACTGTAAATGTTTCCATTTCCATTCTTAAGGAGCGTCTCACCTCCAGCAGCCAGTCCAACAGGATGGCTCTCATACTGGGCTGCAGTTTCGGGTGCCTCTGCAGGTAACTCTTGTCATGGACGTAACTCAACTCTTTGTTGATCATGTTGATCCACACATCATCTGCACAGGCCCAACTGCATAAAAAAAAAAAGATGAATCAGCAATTACGACGAGAGAACAGAGCAAATAAAATGGTTGAACACATCAGTAGGTTTTATTATGTCTCTTATTTTGTTTACTCCAGAAAATGGATTTCCTTTCCAATTTAGAAAACACCTTTAATATAAACAATCAGCTATAATAGCACAAACATGGCTGCCCTGAATAACAGTGAAGGAAATGGGGGGAGACTGGTCTCCCACCAAGGTGTGAGACAGGGGTTCACCTGAGGCGGGGGATGGGAGAGGGTTTAATGAAGAGGTTCTTGAAGGTGTACTGTTTGAAGGTGGACGGGTCTGAAGGTTCCAGCTCTTTGTGAGGTGTTTCGATGAGGACACATGGACTGGCCCCGTCCTCTGGCCAACAAGTCTGGACATAAGGACACAGAAGACAAAGATTACAATTTAAAATACTGCTTGACAACAAGAAAGTCTTTCTATTCTTGGAAACACTCAGCCATTCATTACAAACAGATTTATGCGATGTTAGAAAAACAATTCTGTATTACAACAGTTTTCCTAAAACTACAGATAAAAGAATACACAGTGTTCTCTCCAGAATAAAAGCCCAGGTTTCTGCCCAGCTGCCATTAAAGGGTAATACTACCACCAGGAGGCAAAACCCTGATAATGCAAGACTAATAAACCACAGGTATAAAGGGTTGATGTTAATAAATATTACCATGGCATTTGAATACAGTTGGTAGTATGAAAGATAATGACATGTTTGGAAAGGCTACTGAAACAAAGACACACACGCAGATTATTAACACTTGCATACTGACCTGTATTTCATAGCTCTGTTTTTTTGCAGCAGGCTGCACTTTCTTCTTGGAAACCTAGATATTAAAGAAAGAAACAAATAAGTTTAAACTATTTTTTGTGAATGTTTGAATGCATAGACGTCTATTAAAGGTCATTTATTAATGAATCAAATTGTTCTAGGTGTGTTTTAAAAGACAAACCTCTGATTTCCTTTTCTTCAGTGGAACACGAACCGTCACCTCAGGTTTGTTGGAATCTTTGACCTGAAGTGTGATACGACCACTGTAGGGAGAAAAATAGAAAAAAAATAAATAAATACAGACACATTAGTAAACACCAAATACATAAACTCACACATAAAGATCTGCCCCACAAACTAACACCCAGTCTGTTTCACACTGTCACACCAAGTCTTACTCTGAACTTTTATAGCGCAACTTTTATAGAATTTATAGCGCAAAAAACTTAAAATTCTCACCTGCGTCTAGACATGATGACTTGCGTTAATTCCTTTGCTGTAAATAAAAGAAACAGGGGGGTTATGAAGTCATTTTGGCACAGTTTGGTTGTTTGGCTATTGTATTCTTAAACATTACATCACATTTAGTCCTCAAAACTACCTCATGAGTCAATATTTTCAACTCATATGGAGTAGTTACTAGCAGTAAGTTAGCAAAACCTAATTCAGAACACATGATCAAGGGTTTTAGAACACCAAAAATGATGCTAAATTATAGAATATCTTCTATGTACAGTAATAATAGATCTATCATAATTTTAATATGAAATAACCTCCAATGTCATAACAAATACCAAAGAATGTAATCAACTCTATAGAAGCTTCACTTGGTTATTTCGTGTAATATTTAGAAACAATGTGCAGGAACATATCATAGAATACAAACGGTGTGTGTATATATATATATAAATTTATATAAAATAAAACACTTCGTAGCTAAGAAATCTGATTGTAAAATAAGGCCTGTAGTCGAAGCAACATGGTGCAGCATCGTTTCAAGACATCAGCAGCCTTGGATTATCACTATATTTCTTCCATTTTGCTCCATTATGTTCATGACATTACTGGACATGTGATATGACATTAATATTGTTATTAATCACTTGTAAGGGAGATAAAATGAAGTTAAATGAATGTTCCAGCAGCGGCGGTGGTCTGTGTTACTGCAGCTTCAGAGGGAGGGGGGCTCTAAGGCTGCTTCTCCCTCCATTTTAAAACAAAAAAAACGCCAAAATGTCCGATTATATTTAGTCATTTTCTCTTCCAGGTCCAAGAAAACACGTCTCCACACACTAACGAGCTGGTTTTCGGTGGCACAAATGTGTAAAATAGCGACTTTAATCCCGAACTCGGAGCCAAAGAGGCGCCAATTTATGCAGCGTAGAAGCGGGAGGAATTGAGCCGCGAGAGGGAAGAAGGAGGGGACAGATACGGGGATAAAAGACCGATCAAACAAGTCCGAATCGAGTTTAAACCGAGCCCAGGCGATAGTAGAGACTCTGGGGATCCCTGAAGTTGTATTAAATTGATTTTAAAGCGTAATGGCGGAAAAAAAACCCGGGTAAACTGACTTCAGTAGCACAGAGCTAAACAGCTAACTTTAGCTGTAACTGGGTCAACAATAAGAAGGTGGACAAGGGCTTCACGACCCGGGTCAGAACCAGGCGGTCCCCTCAACACTCACATTCAAGTTTAATATCATACGCAAGGGGAAAAACAGATTAAAAACTAGTTTATATCATATAAAACTCAAAAATAAACAAACAAACAGAGCCTCAGTGTTTTAAAGAGATAAAAACTGAAGTTAACTTAAAATAGCCATCCTGGATCACATGCACAGCATCGATATAGAGTTAGAACTTCTTAAAAAAAACAGGAAAAGTGATATTTACAGTGACATTACACCAATTCTTCTACAGATGTACGTGTCTTTCTGTGGCTACAACTCAAAACTACATCACGAAGACGTGGAGTTAAGAGAATGTTGTTTTTTTTTAAGAAACTATTTCCTAAAGACGAAACAAATGTTTGGCTCAAATTAACATCTATGTGTGAAAGAGAGGGAACTCTCCGGCCCAGACTCACCTTCTCCGTGCAGGACCAGTGAATGAATGAAGGATCATCAGCTGTGGCGCCGGCGCCAATCTCTTATATCCGCATGTCAGTGCGCATGCGCCAGCCCGGTTAACAGAAACGCGCAAAATGTTTTAAATTTGAAGTGAGATTTCTCACAAACAAAGCTAATGAAGACCCGGAGAGTAAACACGGGAGCCGGGCGGTGTTTTTCAGACCGAAGCATGGATTTAACATCGGAATAAACGCACCGTTTGAGGTGTTCTCCTGCTGCCGCCGTTCTTTTCCAACGAAGTCCCAGTTTCGAGGACGTTTTTCAAAGAAAAATATGATTCCGGTTTGTTCCGGTTAAAATTTGTCGACGGTTCAGGATGCAGTGAATCCTATATGATCAGTTTCCGTCCAAATAAATTACGCATTATGAAGTATTTAGCGATATTTCCCTCGGTGCAGTGGTACGCGTCCCTTTACGACCCCGCCCACCAGAGAAGCCCATGTGACGTTGAACCAATGAAAGAGCGAGCAGTGACAGCCACGTGCTTCCTGCAGAATGTAAACAGAGGGAACACGTGGGTCAGCTGTCAGTGACAGGAGAGGAGTGCAAGTGCGTTTAGACAGACAGATTAATAGACCTGAGGTATTTGTTTTAAAATCTGGTATTTTTTATATATCTTTTATAATTATTTTAGCAAACTGTTGTAAAAACACTGCCACTTTAATAAATGTTTATCATTATGTCACATTTTACAACCTAGTCTTGTCCATGATCAAGTTCTGAAGTACTTTCATGCCATGTCAAATAAATGTCTATGGTTTGTTTTATATAAATATATATTTATTTTACATATTCAGCCACATTAGAAGAGCAGTTGAATGCAACTACTGATGTATAAATAAATGTTTGTACAATTGATGATAATTGATAAATGTTTTAGTTGCACTGCAGGGTCATTAAATAACAATATCTTAGTAGATTCAAAAGTTCAGCAGCACTTCTGGACTTTATTCTTGGTAAACGGTTCCTTAACTCCTTTAGACTGAAATGACTTGGTCACATTTGGCCCACAGGCCTTAAGTTTGACACAGGGGCTTTAGAGCCATGTCACTTTCAGAGTAGAAATATAAAGTAGAGATATATGTTTTTTTTTATTTTGCTGCCATATTAAACTCACTCACATTTTTGATCAGGTTCTGATCACCAGCCTAACCTTGTCCACCACACCCACCCACACTCCCAGCAGCATCACCTCAGGACAACCATAACAAACAGCACCAGCAGGCAGAGGATTGATGATAACAAAGTCAATGTCAAATGACAAAACAACAACAAGAGAGGAGTTCATTCAAACCAATGATGTAATGAAAGAGGAGATCATACAGACTGTTGTCATGACCAGCAGAGACAAACCAGGTGTGTTCAACACTCACACATTCATTTCACCAAACTCTTCTAGTTCTATCATCTGGAAGGTGGAATCCATCAACATCCAATGTTTTGACTGATATTTTTGCTCCTTTCGTTCAAGCTCAGTGGTGTCAAACAGGAGCTTGTTAACTGGGCCATTACTGGCCCGCAAACCGCATGTTTGACACCTTTATTCCAGATCCGTTCTTCTGGATCCATTCATACGGTTGAAGAGTTCAGCTGGGCAACCCAACGTGAACTTTTATTTATTTATATTTATTATTTATTTATTTAACTGTCTTCTAGAGAGAATTTCAGGTCCAGTTGCCAAACAGAACTTTTCAGTTAGGGCAGTGGCCTAGTGGTTAAGTAACAGACTTGGGTCTGCATGGTCCCGGGTTTGAATCCCACTACCGCCAAGTTACCACTGAGACGCCCTGAGCATGGTATCGTCCCTACACACTGTTCCCCTGGAGCTCATTCGCTTCTCACTGCTCACTTTGATGATGGTTTAAATGCAGAGGACACATTTCGTTGTGCGCTGTGGTGTGAATCACAATGACAAAAAAAAAATCTTTTTTCTTTCTTTCAACTTTGACAATGACCTGCAGGACTGGGAATCTTCATGGATATGTCTGTGAAGATTCTCAACCATCCTGGTCATGATATCCAAAAAAGTTAGTTGTCAGCAACTGGACATTTCTCAACTGAGGATCTTCAGCAATGTCTGGTTGATTTCAGAGTGAACTCTAGTAGTTTTTCACCTTCTGGAGATCGCTCCTTTGTCCATTTACATCAATCAGAAACTGGTGGAAGTTCCTCTGTTGATAGGCTAGTATTTTTAACCTTTTCCTTGATGAAAATAAGGTCCATATCCGCATATTACACCTGAAAAGACAAACTATTTCTTCCATTTCAGAATGTTGGCAGCTCTGGAGGTGCCGTGGCATTTTCTTTCCAGGTGTGTCTTAAAACAGGTGGTAATTAATATCTGTAGTCCTCCACAGTGTCCCGACTCCATGGAGATCAGCAGTCCCATTGGGCTGCAGCAGCTCTTACGGAGAGCCTTGATGATGGACTTGCGGAGTCGGTCCACGTCCTTCGTGGTGATGGCCACGGTGGTGCTCTCCAGTTCACTCCAGATTTCATCCACCAGAGAATCGATCTTAGATTCCAAGTCTGGGACGACGACTAAACTTTGTTCCACCTGCGTCACGGCGTTGAGAAAGAGATTGGTGACCACGGTCCTGAGGAAGAACCTGTTATTGCCTTTCAGCGAGGCTGCGTCCAGTTCAGGGTTGGTCCCCACTGTCGCAGGAGACACCTTCTCCTCCAACTCCAACTGAGACGGTGCCACTACCTCTGAGTCTGTCAGAGCCACCAGTGCATTGTTGCTACAAAGAGGAGCTTGGTTGTTGAGCCACCAGCTCACCAGGGACAGGAAGCAGATGACTCTGCTCTGGATGTCTCTGTAGATGCCGTCACGAGGCGCAGCACCAGACCTCACACCAACTGAGTTGTCGTCTCCAGTGATGTGACCGTAGAGCAGTGGACTGAGTTTCCCTGTAATGGCCAAAGCCTTTCGAGGTGAGATCTCCTTCAGCCTGTGCAGACCACAGACCTCATCTTCATCACTCTGGACTTTTCCACCTGACAGCAGCACAGACTCCACACCAGCCAACAGGGAGCGCAGAGACTCGCTGTCTGTGAGTTTGGTCTCTCGGGTGAACTTGGTCTTCACCTGGGAAACTATCTGACACATGGAGGCTTTGACGAAACTCTTGGTGAAGAAGTCGCAGATTTTCATCTTCGCTCGGTCCAGCAGTTTGTACTTCTGCTCCTGAGAGTCAGTGTCTGTGTCAGTTGTCTCCTGGAAACACAGGACTTCAGTCACAGACTGAGCAATGTCATTCACAGCACATTGGTTCTCCAGAGAGGAGACCTCCTCCAGCAGGTGATACTCTGTATCTGCAATGTTATCCAGGATGGGTTCGATGATCTGAGCTGCCTCGTCGGTGATGATGTCCTGGACGGACTGAACGCTTTGCTCTGAAGGCACTCGTCCCTTTCTGGACTGACTCTGCGTCACCGAACTGTAGAACATCTTCATGTTTCCACTACACATCTTCAGGATTCTGCACGCTGAACCAATCATGGCGTTGAGTTTGCGTGGCGGAGTGACCCGAGCTTTAGCCACTGGTGCCTTTATGTAGTGTGTGATCTCTGTTGCTATCAGTTCCACTAGCTTCTCAGTGCTGGCAGCGGGAACCGATTCAACTGCCAGAACTTCAGCAACGCTGCGAGAAAAAGATTCATTCAGACTCTCACGCAACTGCTCCATGGAAACGCCCTCCCGCAGTTTTTTGGACCAAATTACAGAGATGCTCCTCAGGATGTTCAGCAGCATGTGCGCCACCCGGTGTTTGGTGTTGCTGTCGGATGAACCCATCTCCACCAAGCCCCACTGGTCAGGAGTCAAATATTTGACACAGGATTCGATATGTGGACGAATGGTCTGGACCGACTTCTCCGTCAAGTCGTACATGTCTACGCTCTTCATTATTGTCAAGTCTGTCGTCACAGACGTCTTCTTTGGTGTCTTCTGGAGGTCAGTCTCCATGATGGAACATCACTTCCTGATTAGCTCCCTCCCTGCAGCTAACTGAAAACCCCTAGCCTTTCTCATAGTTACACAGAGTAGAGTAGTACTCTGTACTGAAGTACTGAAGGTGTTACAGAAGTAACTGTCAATCAACAAACAACAAACCAGTGATGTCATAATCATCGCGCTCCCTTTGAGTCCCTTCATGTTCTCAGCTGAGCTTTAAAACCATTGAACTCTACGATGTCTCAAAGATTTTTTTTTTCGAATGGAAAGAAACTTTAGACTTGCGTGAACATTGAATCTGCAACAATCAACGATTAATATAAAAACATAGGAAAATAAACACATCAGTGGTGTTTGTTTGTGATAGAAGACAGATTTACAGGACAGTTGTGAGACCAGCCATGATCGATGAATTAGAGACACAAGGAATAGGTAGAAGACAGGAGATAGAGCTGGAGGTAGAGGAGTTAAAGATGCTGAGATTGTCTTTAGGAGAGACAAGGATGGACAGGATCAGGAATGAGGTGATTAGAGGGACAACACAGACAGGAATGTTTGGAGACAAAGAAGCTAGAGAAGACAGATCGAGCTGTTTTGGACATGTTCAGAGGAGGGACAGTGGAGACATTGGTAGAAGAATGATCCTAGAGATGGAGCTACCAGGTAGGAGACAAAGTGGAGATTGGTGGATGCAGTGAGGGAGGACATGGAGGTAGTTGGAGTCAGAGTAGAAGATACAGAGGACAGGGGGAGATGGAAAATGTTGACTCACTGTGGCAACGCCGGTAACAAAAAAATAAAGGGGGGCAAGGCCAAGAGAAGAAATTTGTAGCCTTTGCAGTTCCTTTAAAATGAAAAATATTTTTTTCATTATCATGTAAGTATTTATATCTTTTTTCCACAAACTACCTGTATGTAGGGTAACTCTGGTACACACCTGAGTTGGTCTCAGGGACCATATATAATTATACTATGGTTCAGGTTTAATCCCAGGCCAGAAATGGAATCTTCTCAGTAAAAACAAAATGGGTTTAATACCAAAATAGAAACAAAGGCAGGAAGCTTGTTTTGTCCAACACCACAGACGCGGGATGTTCTGTAATAAAACATTTATTGTTGGCTAATAACAGATCACAGGTAATAACTATTACAGTTGAGAGAACAGACAAACTCGCTGTTTCACTAACATTTGTTTCAAAACAACAGAAAAGAGATCAAACAACAAAAATAAGAGTAAAACTGTCAATTAAAAATATCTTAACTTTTCTACACACTTTTTTTTTCAACATTTTTTGGCAAAGTGCTGCATTTTTCCAGTAAACTACACCAAAGAAAAGAAAGAAGTCTAACACTTGGTGAAAAGTACAAAAACATTCTTCACACACTTGTTTATTTTTTTAAATAAAACAACAGGAAAAAAAGAGGTTTTGCTACATCATTCTGTCTGGTTCTGTTGAGACGGTCCAGAGTCTGTACACGGACCGAGCAGGCGAGTGGTGCATAGTTGGTTCTTGAAGCCTGTTTGTGTTTTTGTCCATTTATTTTGTCCAACGAGGACATTGATTATGAAATAACAAAAAAAAAAGAGTTCAAGTTCTTCATTGATGCATTGTCTTTACAACTGCTGAACCTGGAAGGCACATGATCCACACATTTCAAGGCATTGAGAACACAACACAACTTTAGAAATCCCTGTTTAAGTCTGATGACGTGAAAAATACACAATAAGTCTCTGGACAGTAGGGGGAGACAGAGCACGTCTCCACACATCCCTTTATGTTTCGTCTGTGATCGTCCAAAGCTCTTTAGCAGAGAAAAGAGACATTCAAGAATTAAATAATAAATACACCAGAGAAGGAACCATCTCCAATAATGGGGCATAAATTATTTACACTGAACCAAACGTCATGTTAGCTCGAAAGCTTTAGCCACTGCCACCGCACTGCAGCACGGACTGAGGCACAGACTGCTTTATTTTGAAGGCGTTTTTTTTAACCATGTTCAGGAAGTGTCTGTGTTTGTGGATGTGAAGTGGAAACGATAACTGCTGCCCCTAATAACCGCTGTCATCAAACAAAATGGCTGCTTTAGAGACGAACAGCGAGAAAAATGTACCCAGTCCTGTTCCGACAACAACAATCATTGATACCATCTGGTTTAACCATGGTTTCTACACTAGTCCTTATTGACCAAAGCCATTGTTGCTACATAGTCAAATGTCAAAGACAACTTTAGAAGAAGAAGAGTGAACAGCAGGAGTCTGAAAATGTCATTTCTGTTTTTTTGGCAGTGTGGTGACATGACTTTGCATCTTAAAAATAAAAAAAAACCCTGCTGCTGAAGTCAGAGCTGCGACACCAAGTTACTATGTTCAACAACTCAGGAAAATAACTAGTTTTAACTCCTAACTAGTAAAAACTTAAAGGTAACCACTACTTTTTTGGTTTAACTATGTTTAACAGGTTAGGAAAATGTAACTTATTTTAACATAACATACAGAACAGTTAAGGAGAATAACCATGTCATGGGTACACAATTGAAAAACGACATTAATTATATATAACGTATACATTTAAAGAACATTGTTTCATCTCTGTCTGGATGGACGTCCAACAGTCCCACCAGGGTTCGGTTTCACAGTCCTGTGGCCAAGGTTCGTGTCCAAGGAAAGAAAACTAAATCAATTATTTCCCATAAAGTTTTTTTCATGAAGCAGAGCAGAAAAAAACCATTAGCTGTCAAAATAAATCTGCATTTTTTTCCTAAAGAGTAAAGGTGATTGGTTGTGACCCTGAGAAGTGGACTGCAGATTTATTTAAAAAGAAAGAAAAACTTTTAAAAACAGGAAAATAATTATTTCCTGTTGTTCCACACATTTTTCTGATACTTTTTCTTCGACTCTACAACCATGCAACACAGCATCATCACATGAACCACACACAGATACTTCATACTGATATGTAATCTCTTTTTTTCTTTTCAAAAATATTTTGGAATATTTTTTTTTGCAAAATACATTTTCTTTTTAACATTATTCTATTCTCAAAGCTACCGTTAAAACAAGGCGTTAGTGATATTCAACCCAGTATTTTTTTTGTCTTTTTTGTGAAAAGAACAGGTGAAAACTACTGAATTATTAAAAGAGAGACAGGTGCTGCAGCAGTGACCAAGGAAGACGGAAACAACGGCAAAGAGGACAAGTGACATTTAGCCACGAGGAAGTAAAAAGGAGAAATAAAAACTGGGAAACAGGATGGGAGACTCTACTGAATGAACTGCATTTCATTCCATGTTATTTATTGACAGAATGAAATTTACTGTTGCCAGTTTAGCAAACAGTGTCAATGCTAACCTGGCTGGCGTAGCTTCATAAGCTAACATCCCAGTGTAGGTTGTCAGTCTTCCTCGTTTTCTTATCCAAAAAATGTTACAATGAGAACAAGAACTGGAACATCTTCAGGGAAACCACTCCCTGCAGTTGCTCCTGATGTAAGTAGTTTTGGCGTAACATCTAAGAAAACATCTAGAGTTCAGACCGTGAACATGGCTGTTTTCATCTTCCATGGTCAGTGCTGCTGACCTGCCTCGGAATAAAGTGACCTACAGTAATGATTCTACACAAGAAGAAAAAAAAAAAAGAAAGACATGAGGGAGAGGAGGTCATGTGACCGCTCATCCTCACTGTGATTGGACGTAAAGCAAGGTGGAGGGCAGGTCACTCCTCAATATCAATAGGGGGGGAGAAGTGAAGAGGAGGAGGAGGAGCTAAACGACCTAATCTCCAATAAAAAACAGATATTACATTTTCCCTCTTTCACCTCATAAGAATTTCGAGGACAGCATCTACGTCTGAGGGAAGGCTGAACGAGGTGCTGGTGAAAGCATGGACCTGAGTTAGCGATCCACGTTGATGAAGGTGTCACGGACGCGTCCCTCAGAAGTTGAGGTGCCTCTGGCTCGGCTGATGCAGGTGCACCGTGCTGGCCTTAGGGGGGCGCAGCAGGTTGAGGCGCCGTAGAGCGTTACGAGAGAGTGGTTGGGAGCGCTGGGTGGCACCGCTTGGTCGCTGATGTAGGAGGCTGACCCGGGTGGAGAATGCTGCAGCATAGCAGGCTGCCTGGAGGCTGGAGTGACGCTGAACAATAGCCACCTCAGGCCTACAGGGGGCGACAAGAACAAGTTTAAAACATTTTTATTTTTCATGGTTAAAGATGAATAACAGGTATTTGTGCTGCTGTCAGGAACATCCTTTTGTTTACCTGTGCCGGGGTCCATCCAAAGAGCGCCTTAACTTCTCCTTCCCAGCCACAGTTGGTGTTCCAGCAGGGAGAAACTCCAGTTCGTGGTCAAAGGAACATTGCAGGGGGTCGAGGGGAAGTCGTGACGGGCTGTGGTGGGCGTAGACGGACATACTGGGGTGTTCAATCAGCAGGTTCTCCAGAGGACTGGTCTCCAGGAGGGATGGCTGACTGCTGCGACCGGTGAAGCAGGGTGGAGGAGTGACAAACCAGCTCTCTTCCAAGGAGCAGGCCTCCAACTGCAGGAACCCACCTTCCACTAACTCTTCATCATCCTCATCACCGTCGACCTCATCCTCTTCGACACCACCGTCTGGATCAGTGTCAGCCGTAGAGTTGAGGGAGGTGCAGGAGGCGTAACGGGTTGGGGAGTTGGTCAATGATGAGGGGACAATCACAAGGTCTTCGTCCTCCTCCTCATCTTCATGACCAGCGGTGGATCCAGACAGGCCATCACCACACTGACTGGAGCAGGCTTCAGCTGCATGGACAGAAAAAAAAACAGTTATTTTATAGCTACCAAGTTTAAAATCATTTCCTCATAACAATAAAAATGACCACACGAGGCAGCGTTGAACTCATCTTATTCCCAGGTAGCAATATTTGTTATCTATACCTGGTGTAGTCAACACAGGTTTAGGAATACTGCTTGCCAACATTTGCCCCCTACTGGTAAAAAGATAGAACACCACTTCTTAAGGACTTTGTGGACATCCTAGTCTAGACTGACTCACCCAGATAATTAACCAGGATCCAGTCCTCGTCCTCTTCCTCGTTCTCTTTGCTACTGCCCCCTGGTGGAGCACGTTGTCTCAGCTCTTCCACATCATCCCCAAACAGAGCGCTAGAGAACCTCCGGAACATTCCCACTGAAGACAGAGAGCTGGTGTGGGGCTGGGCTGAGGAGGCTGGGTTGATGTGCTGTGACCTTGTGGAAGTGAGCCAAAAGTTTGGTCATCAGCTGCAGTAGCCAGGGGGCGCTGTCACAATGATGTAAAAGTGCATGAAAGAGGCAGAGCCACAAATCATCTGAGAGCCAGTGGACGCAGGACGAAGACCGAATCCTGCAAGGAGACAAAATGACTTATTAATACAGTATTAATAATACACAAAGAGTAACAGATATATGAGAAACACTAGACAGATAGATGTAAATACAGAAAAATCAGATAACGTCTAGACCAACCAGTCTGATATCAGTAAGAGTTGTTAAATTATTTTTTGATGTTTGATGGTTTTTTAGCTCAGCTTTTGTTCAGTACAGGATACAGATCTTCTGACCTGTGAATCACCGTGACCTTGTTTCAGATGCCCATCTGTGTCGTGACAAACTGAGTCCACTGGTTGTTTTTTATAGACACACAGACGGATCGTGTTTTGCAAATGTACACAGAAAGGCTGAGAAGTGTGGAAAGTCTACCCAGTGTCAGCAGCTGCTCTGTACTCAACACTGAACACAGTCCAAGACTTTGGTGAAGCTCTGACTGCAGCGTCCACTCTTGACCCTCAGTGTGGTCACTCAACATTCAACACTGACATCAAAAGTGTCGTAGCACAAGAGCTAGCTAACTTAAATAATTGTTAAGTTTATTTTTATTTTTATATAGAAGAAAAATAAATACATTTTGGATAAAAACGTCATTTTTAATTGACAAAAATAGCTGACGATATTGAAGGAACAGCTGAACTTTGGCTGAACACTGCACACAACAAATTGTGACCTCTGTATTTAACCCATCACCAAAGTGAACTGTTGGCAGCTTTGAGAGCCTGGGGAGGTTGAGTGAGGACAGTGCTATGCTCATCGGACATCAGAGGTAACTTGGGGGTAGAGGGATTTGAACCAGGGACCCTAGTCTGCTTCCTTAACCACTAGGCAACCAACTGCCCCTGAATAAGATGAGGCTAAGGCTGGATAAGATAAGATTAAGACCACACAAGTTAAAGTTCGTAAGAATAAACTGAGTCGAATTTAGACAAAATCGCACCAGTGTCCATTCACCTTAACCTGAACTCTCAGCGCACTATAGAAACTCAAAAGTCCAACCTTTTCAAACAGTCCTCAAACTCCACAGCTGTGGTGCGTTTACTGACCAACCGATAGTTGTTTGACTCTCGGGAAAGTAAAGAGAAGAGAGAGGGTGGAAAGACAGGACAGACAGTTGCTGTCCCAGTGAACCCGTTTTACACGGAGATAGAAAGAATGAAAGACATAAAAGTCAGTGGAATCTTCCACTAACAAAAGCCTCGGCACCTGTTACGTCTGCGTTACTGTACCTGTTACTATGGGCGTTATATTTGCAGCAGTAATTATTCAAAACAATCGCATGTTTTGTGACAAATGTCCGTTAACGGACTCTCCGTGGTTATAAATCAATATATATCCTATTAATGTATTATCCATAGGGTGGTTTGCAACGTTGTGTTAGTTTAACAATGGCGTTTTATCACGTTTTATTTTTAGAGGGCAAATTATTGCTGGTTATTTTTAGAGTAAATCATTCGCGGTTATATAAGAGACGATTCTGGAGGAGCCATGTTTGTTTGTCCGCAGCTGAACCAAAAGATAAATTGACCGGTGACCAAAGGTTTCTACTAAATTTAAAAACATAATGCGGTGTTGACTGTGGCAACGCCTGAACGACGTCAACAACCCCTGAACGCAACACTGTGTAGTTCACGTACCGGGAACTCGAACAACAGAAGCTACTACAGCAAAGGAAGTGAACGTCAAGATATTTTAAATCATATTACATGAAAATCGATCACTGACAATATTCTTCGTGAGGTTTAGGACGAATTAATTGATAAATTGATAGAGTTATCGACTAATTCCATTCGTTTAACCAACAAACCATTTAAAGATCAAAGAATATTAAGAGATTATTTTTAATATAAGATTATATATGAGAATCGATTTGGAATAATGAATTACTATGAATAAATAATTAAAAATGTAATGTAATTAATCGATTAGTATACGCCAGGCATTATCAAAAGAATCGTCGATGGAAAAACAGTTTATTACACTTATAGAAGAAGCCTTACGGTCCCATGTTCACTGTTAACCGAACATTCTAGAACTTCATGCATTGATGGTCCTATTGATGCTGGTTCTATAATTAGGTGTAACATTAACACACCTGTAACTCGAGCCTCCAATCCTTCAGAGTAAAGAAGAATCTCTGTCTGTGGATTTCCATTATTAATATATGTCTGACTGATGATCGATCGATCGATAATACCTTTTTAACTGGTAATTTATCAATAACACAGCAAGAACAAAATGTCCCAACGATTTAAATGTATATGTTCGCTACCACAACAGCCGAGCCCGCCTCGATAACTGACAAAAAGATCAGTTCAATGACTACAACACACAACACACACATATCGAAACTATTAAAAAAAATCCATTTCATTTTTCCACTTTGCCCGCTTAAAATAACGACTGCGTCTGGAGCTCAGTGCTAACGTTACAGACATGTAACTTAACCTGCTGAACCCCGTTTAGAAAAGTCATAAACAATAATATGTCTGGCTTTAAATATTAAGGAAAAGATCTTGGCCTACTTCCACTTAGTAATCCATATACTCATTACACTTATTTATCATTCGGCCATGGAATTGCATTTTTATATGATTGTTAGTTATGTTATTAACACGTCGATGGAAACAATGTCGCGTCAACCCAGTTGTAAAACTCGCCAGCAAGTCGGCTTAGCAACAGGACTAGCTTTGGAAAATGGTCAAAACAACAATCTGTACGACATTTTAAACCTAAAATGGAAGTTAAGTCCAAATTTTCAAAACATCTTTGTAAAATATAGTCTTATGTTTCAATCGGCTACACCTATGTGCACTAATGGGTCGAATTAACAGGTTTTTCAAAGGAACACGGCTCTGATAAGGATAAAGTGAGCGGTGACAAAGGGAAGAAGAGGAGGGTGTAACTCTACACCCGCAGCAGAGAAGCTCGGAGCCTCCCTGTTCGACCATGTCAACACTTTGACTTCATCTTTTTAGATTTTCATCAGTTTTTTTCCAATCCTAATCATAGATTCGATCATGAACTGTGGTCGATAGACAGATTCGATGAAGTCGACTGTTGCAGAGTCGACGATAACACGAAACACAAACAAAAAACGCTATTGTTAAAAATGTCAAAGGAAAGAAAAGATCGATCAGAGCGAATACGTTAAACATCCGAACTCGCGGAAGTTCGTGTTTTTCCGTTAACGACACAAAAGTAGAGTCTGGTCCGAGCTCGGAGAAAACAAAGAGCTCACTCACCTGCAGCAGAAAAGAACCGTCACTGTGAGGTAGAAACTGTAGATTTGGTGAAAACATGAACACCTGCGCTTTCTTCACGGAAGAAATAAAACCATTAATGTATATAATTATATATATATCGACCTTAAAAGGGTAAAAACTACGCGGGAGTGCGAGCTTGTTTCCTCCCCGCTGCTCGCTCTTTGTTGTTGTTGTCCAACAGCTGATCGATGTGACGTAGTAAGGAGGAGAGAGATTCAAAGAGGGGCGGGCTCAAGAGGAAGCTGCAGCCAATCAGTGGGTGAAAATAAGGCAATCACTAACCCACGTGACACCCACCCTTACTTGTTTAAGGGCATGACTGGGCAAAGACCTGAAGGGAAAATAACAAGATTATAAAGGCATTACGTAAACTGCAGATCTACTTCCGCGTTGACCAACAACACTTCCTGTTTTCAGACGTCCACTGCCCTGCATTTTTTCTCTTTATTTTCTAGATTATGTAATTTGTCACATCTCCTAGAACACGTTACAAAACATTAGCAAATACAACGGAATGAAGGTAAAAATAAAGGAAAATGTTTCAGAATATCAATTGTTTTGTATTTGAATTCATTTTAGATGCACTAATGAGATATTTAGAAAATGTCCATAATTTAAAAAATGTAAGATCCAAATACAAAAATAAGCATAACATTAATAAAATACATAGATTTAATTGAAAATGATTTCATGAATGGTGAAATTAAAAAAAACATAGCATTGCCAATAATAAAAGAATAAAAATATATAAATATAATAATAAACTAATAAATAAAGCAATGTCAGATGCCAGGACTAGGATAACCCGGACTAGGAGGACCAGGATCATAGCCTCGAATAACTACTGACATAGTGGCTAATGGAAGAATTTTATTTTTTTCAACTGTGTTGTATCTTTGTATTTTTATTTTTTTTATTGTATTTTATTCTATTTTTATTTTTTTTTTATTGTATTTTATTGTATTTTTATTCTCTTGTAACATCCATTGATTGTCTGTCTGTCCAGGGAGTGGACCCCTCTCCTGTGGTTCTCCCTAAGGCCAGTTTTCTTTTCCCTTTTAAAAGTTTTTTTTTCCCTCTGTCTAAGAGGGTAACAGAGGATGTTACCAACCCTGTGAAGCCCTATGGGACAAATCTGATTCATAAATGTGGGCTATATAAATAAAATTTGATTGAGTGATAATAAACAAAAATATTTAAACCAAATTAAAATAATAATATATCAGGCAACAGCTTAAATTGCTTTAATTGGGCAAAAAATATATATAATGTAAGTAAATGTTAACGGTTTCCCAACAAACACTGACACACAAACAAACATGATATTCCATATGGAAAAACACAGTTATAAAAGGGTGACAACTTGTTCCCGCACATTTTTCCACTGTGGATTTTGTCACATCATAACACTGATAAGACGTTCTCCACCGTTACACTCACCTTTACATCACCGCAGTGACGCACTTCAGCCAGGGAAAACTGTTTTATAACCACCAATCACACTCAGGTAAATACCAGCCAAAGTTAATCAGATTCCAGTTATTATTATTGTTAACTGACTAATTAACTCCAAACCCACAGTCCAGCACCAAAGTCCATGGAGAAAATCTGTCATTTTAGAGGTGAACTTGGATCAACAGCTGCTGTGTCTGTCGGTCTCCGTGGACTTTGGTCTGGGAACTCAAAATACTGACGTCCTGTTTTGATCGCTGTGCATGGAAAAGTGAGCGGTCTACAAACTTTCCAACAGATAAAGCCGGAAAAACATGACATTGGACAAATGAGTGGATAATTCCCTGTGGCCTGCAGCTCTCTTTCATTCTAGACTCAGGTTAGTTTATCTGTTCTGTGTTGGCCTAATGTACTGTACCTTCATTGGGACGTGCGCCTCATGTTTAAACCCTGACCACTCTATTTAAACTCTATCTTAGTTGCTTCCACAACATTCACTGCTACAGTTCACTATTTGATGCTAGGGTATTTCAGTCTAGTGCCACCTAGTGGTGTAAACACTTGATGTGGCCTGTTGAACCACCACGGAAACTCAATGAGCTGAAACCAGGTGAACGACCCAGCTGACTGTCAGACTCCAGAGAACCAGACAGCGCCTGAAGGAGAGCAAAGACCTGGCCCTGAGCTGCAGCTTGAAGATCGGACAGTGTTGCTGTGGACCTGAACTTTACCGTCAGTCACATGACTGCCGGCTGTTGACCTGGGCTGCTGTAACAGGTCATGTCAGTCAGACATGGAGGAGGCGGGGCTGGAATCTGGTTGTAAACATGAACAGAGAGGACTATGAACCAGTAACACACTGACCTCTGCCTGCCTCCCACACACACACACACACACACACACACACACACACACACACACACACACCCGATGTCTGATTCTCCAATGTCTATGAGGTTTAAACCGACTCCAACAATGCAGACAAGAAGAGGGTTTGGTTCCATGACTGTAGTCTACGTCAGCTAATATTAAACTACTGTTGGAGCTGAAGGTTGGAGAGGTGTAGACAACATCCAGCCAGCCTTAGCTCCGCCTTCTAGTCTGCTAAACATAGCTGATGCAACTCTGAACAAGGATGACACTGTTCCAATTTTGCTCCCTTCTTCTTTTAGACGAGGCTTGGAGCAGCCAGATGGAGCATGTGTGTGAACTCGAATAAATAAGTAAATGACTATGCTTTATATCATATCTATGCTATTTATATCTATATTAAATGTGTGAATTGCAGGGAAAAGGCAGATGCATAATGATAATATCACAGTATAATCTAGATAGATCTAAATGTCCAGGTCTGTTTAGACGGTTCTGGTCTGAGACCAGTTTGTAGAAATTAATTTTCTGAATTCATGCTGTTAAACATTGATTCAAACGGAGGAGTGTGTGAGAGTGACTCCAGCTCAGCGAGAACCAGATGTTGATCCACTGACGTCTTAGTCTCTAAGGTCAATGTCCCCCAGTTCAGATTCAGGGAAGTTATTTATTTACAAACTTTTAACGACATCTCAGCATCTATGGTCTGTTTCTCCGTGTCCTTGGAGACAGTTATGGAGTCAGTGGTTGGTTCTATTCAGTGTTCAGTTTGTGTTCTACCTGTTCCTCACTGTCTGTCCTGGTAGTTGCAACTGTGTTTACATCCAGATCCACTGAGTAAAGAATGACTCAGTAAATTAAAGCCTGAGTCAGTGAGTAACTAGGAAAAATACTGGTTTTGACCGGATTCTTCAGCTTCTGAAGAAACATCACTCACATTCTTGCAGTTTGAATCCAATACCTCTGACCTGTAGCCTTAACGTGTCCAGAAGTGAAAACTCGTAGAATGTCACTTGAAAATATCAGGTCACACAGTTAGTGGTTTATTGGTGTTTAAGTTTATTTTTTGTTCATACTTAAAGTGCCTTCAGATACTGTGGTTATGATACGGCACCAAATACAAATAAAATAAAGGTTGGATTCTAACTACAGTAGATGTTTGTCAACAACTCACTCTGCCACATCAAAGTCCATAGAGACAATCAGCGATTTTATCTTGAGGCTCACACAGCTCTTGTTGTTCCACCACTGCCTCCGGTGGCCATTTTGCATCAATAAGAACAAAATTAATTCAACAAAAATGTCAAACATTATGATGCAATAGTTGTTAAAAAACTGACAATTGGTGATGTTTCTTTAATAGACTTTAGTCATAAAAGGTACTTGAGTTTCCAAAAATCTACAAAGATTTGCTTCTTCTTTTGGCAGGTGTTGCCACAGCGAGTCAACAATTTCCATCTCACCTTGTCCTACGCATCCTCAACTCTAACTCCAACTACCTCCATGTCCTCCCTCACTGCATCCATCAATCTCCTCTTTGTCTCCTACCTGGTAGCTCCATCTCTAGGTTTATTCTTCTACCAATATAACCACTGTCCCTCCTCTGAACATGTCCAAACCATCTCAATCTGTCTTCTCTAGCT
>JAFBJS010002122.1:122545-143715 GCA_016785265.1 Paraplagusia blochii | reverse complement strand
GTCCATCCTTGTCTCTCCTAAAGAGAATCTCAGCATCTTTAATTCCTCCACCTCCAGCTCTGTCTCCTGTCTCTAATCCATCCATCATGGCTGGTCTCTCCACCGTCCCTCCACCTTAGCTGACTCTCTTCTATCTCAGATCACTCCTGACTCTCTTCTCCAGTTGTTCCATCCTGACTCCACTATTCTTCTCCTCAGTCTCCTCCACAGTCTCCACTGCTCTGAACAGTTGATCTTCAGTATCTAAACTCCTCCACCTTCTCCACCTCTGCTCCTTATAACCTCATCATTCCACTGTTCCCCTTTTCATTCACACTCATCTACTCTGTCTTGCTCCGACTGACCTTCATTCCTCTTCTCTCCAGTCCAAACCTCCACCTCTTTAGGTTCTCTTCTAGATGTTGTCTCCTCATATATGTTTCCATTGATGGATCTTTTTAGGTTGACATCAGTTTGTTACCTGGAACGATCTGAATCCGACCATGACCAGCTTGGAGATGTTGTTTATTCCACTCCAGGAGCTGAAACCACTGTTTCTTTTTTTATTGTTTTTATTTTATTTTAATCCAGACAGATTTTATTTTGGTGTTTATCTGCTGCAGGTTGGAATCTGGTAACAGAAGTCCACACACTGACCCCAGGTGACATTTATACAGCAGTAAAAATAAAGCAGACAAGCTGGACTTGAGTAACGGCCAACGCTGGTTAAGTGTCCTGAAAATGACCTGGGTGGGTGGGAGCAGCAGGACTCAGGTGACCCCGACCAGCTCCAGAACTGCACTGAAGAAATAGGTTTAAGAAAAATGTACAATTTGATTTTATTGGTTGATCAGAGTCCAATAGATTTCTAAATTATGAAACTATTTGTGAGCAAGTGAACTCAATGTTCCATCTAAAGTCTGCAGTATAAAACATGGGGCTGTAGCAGAGAGATAACGCCACCTACAGTCATAAAACAGATGTCAAGAGGAAAATAAATGAAAACTTAAAATTTTTGTTCTGAAGTACATGTTTATCCTGAAGTACAATGAATGAATTTGTTGAATTATAATTGTAGGAAATATATTTTTCTAGAAATTATATTTTTCCAGGCGTTGACAAAAGGTTATTTCAGTGATACAACCTTCTGTTCAGATGTTCTTTGAGTGGAAACTATGTTTCCAGGAAAGCCGGTGCGTTCCTCCTCCCAGGAGTTCATCAGGTTCAGGTTTTATCAAACTCTATCACCTGATCTGACCCAGAGTCTCTGTGGGAGTCTCCTGTCTGTGATTCACCAGCTGTCTCCTGAGGACACGGCAGCACTGGGATCAGTAGGAGCAGGTAAAGAGAACCTGAGGACAGCAGTAAAAGTTCAGAGGAGCCTGAAGAACCTGTCAGTAGAACCCAGTGTCAGGGTCTTCTGTTGATCAGAAGGTTTAATGCGTCTGTTAGTGAAGATCTACCAGATCTATTCACAATAACAGTGAAAAACTGCTCATGTTTACAAAGAGATGTGGTCAAGAAGAGTAAGTTTTAGGTACAGGTTACTAGGTAGAAGCACCATCTCTTCCTCTTCTCTCCATCTTCACCTCCAACTCCTCCCTGAATCAATCTCCTCTTTGTCTCCTACCTGGTAGCTCCATCTCTAGGATCATTCTTCTACCAATATAACCACTGTCCCTCCTCTGAACATGTCCAAACCATCTCAATCTGTCTGTGTTGTCCCTCTAATCACCTCATTCCTGATCCTGTCCATCCCTGTCTCTCCTAAAGACAATCTCAGCAGCAGCTTTAACTCCTCCACCTCCAGCTCTGTCTCCTGTCTTCTGTCTTTTGCTGGTCCTCAGTATCTAAAGTCCTGCTCCATAAAACCCTCATCACCTCACTTTGTTTGGTCAAAGGTTAAACACCAGATGTTCATTTATCCATGTTTGGGACCTACATTAAAAAGAGATTGTGCCCCCCAGTGGCTGGTTTGTAGAAGCACAGCTAGTATCTATTAATAACTGCAGAATTCAAGTTATTTGTTCTCACGTGCTTGTGTGGTTCAGCGTAAGTGTAATAAAGTTTGGTGAAATAAGTGAATGATTTAAAAGTGAAATAAATCAGTTTAACACCTTCAGGCATCAATGTCATTTCATATTAGGTTTATATTTGTGTCTTATTGGGTAAAAGATACATTTACAAAACACACTTTGCCTCATTGACATTTTAATTTTTTGACATTTTTGACAAAGGACTTTAAGGGTCATGAAAAACTCCAGCATTAGAAGCTCACACAGGAATGTGTTAGCATGATGACAAAAACTGAAAAGACTGTAATGGGATTTTAATTATATTAGAAAAATATTGGGGACATGAACCTGCAGCAATTTTAGTGTCACATCATTACGTACTGAGCACGTGCAGACAGTCATGTGACTATCATCAGTAAAAAAATCCTTCAAAAGTTCATCAATATTGGCTGTGATGCTCCAAAGACGTCACCTCAGGATCCTTTGGTGCTTCTGATCATGGTCTCCATCATCTTCCACTCCTCTGGGGTCACCTGACACACAAACACATCACATGAAATCACAGTGAACCTCACAAGTCCAAGAACCGCAGGTTCTGTGGTTCTGTTCAGTTAGTGAACGTCTCTCACCCTGCGCAGCTCGTTGAACTCTCCTGCCATGGACACGTATTCTCCTCCGTCCAAACGGATCACCTTGGAACACAATCACACAGTTAAACTGATCCAGGATCTGGGTCTGGTCTGACAGGAAAAACTCCTGAAAGACTCTGGTCACTCATTAACTTACAGCTCCAGACATCCAGGTGGCGTAGTTGCTGCACATATACGCCGCCAGATTGGCGATTTCTTCTGGTTTTCCCAGACGACCTGTTGGGATTCGACCAATCATGGCCTTTTCAAATCTACCAGTGGGGTCCAAACGGCTGAAGGCACCCTGAAGGCAACACAAGGGAGGAAATGATGAGACACGTGGACCGTAAAGGACAAAGACAAAGAACTGAGGAGACACCTACCTTGGTTCTGATTGGTCCAGGCTGGATGATGTTAAATCTGTGGCCATAGCGCCCCCACTCTGCAGCCAAAGACCTGACAACAAAGTGTCATATTAAGCCGCAGTTGGATCAGAACTCAGAACTGAACAAATCTTCAGGACTGACTTGTAGAGCGCCTCCACTCCAGCCTTGGCCGAAGCACTCGGAGCAACAAACCCAGACCCGGACTCGGCGTAAATTGTAGTGATGGCGAGAAATGCAGCACCTGAAAAATAAGAAGAACCAAAGTGTAAATTCAGTCTAATTCCCATGGAGTCCCATGGATGTGCATCGGACTCTGACCTTTCTGGTTCTGGATCAGTCTCTTCCCCAGCTCCAGGGTGACGTAGGCAGTTCCGTTCAGGACTATGTCCGTGATGCTCTTCCAGCCGTTTGGAGACAAGCGTTCTGAGGGACAGACAAAGTTTCCTGCTGCGTTGTTGATGATGAGCTGGACCAATCAGAGTACACAGAGTTGTGATGTCACAAATTAGTTCAGAAGACTAACAGACGACACCAGAAGAGTGTGTGAGGAGGTCAGTTACATCTGGAAGTCCAGTCAGACTCTCCATCATGTCAACGCAGCTGGAGACGGCCTTAGGATCTTTGACGTCACACTGGACCGCATGGACCTGAGGGAGGGACAAGGTTCAATTCCTAGTTTGGACTTCAATCTCAGCTTTGGTACTGATTAAGGAATACCTTGTTCCCTGTCTGGCTGCTTATCTCCTCCGCAGTCTTCTGAAGAACATCCAGCTTCCTGAACAAACAGACAAAGACCCCTGTTTAGAACCTAACCATGAGGAACCCAGGTCTGTGGACAGAATTCCAGTGACCACTGACCTGCTGGCGATGACACACACTGCTCCCAGCTGTGACAGGGTGGTGGTCATGGCTCGGCCCAGTCCAGTGCCTCCTCCAGTGATGAAGGCCACTCTGTCTGTGAAGGTTCCTGGAGGCAACATGGCATCTTCAACAGGAGGAAAGAATGTGGACTGAGAAGCAGAACGAGACTGGAGAGCAGAAGAATGATGGAGCCAGGACTGGAAGGACAAAACGGGGACACTTTGAGTCTCATGGACTGGTGTGACCCTGACTCACCAGGTGCAGAGAGAGTTGGGAAGCACAATTTAATGGAACAAAATAACCAACTTTTTTTGAGGATTGGAGTTAGAACTTTACTTTAAAATGACACTGTACTGTGTTGTTACACAAAACAGTGTAAACCAGTGGTGTCAAAATCAGGCCTGGGGTTAAATGAGGCCCAGAATACAACTATATCTGGCCGACAAGATCATATTAAATGTCCTGATTGGGATCTAGATCCTGAGCAACAACATCAAAAATTATAGTGAATAGAATCAGATATATATATATTCTTATTTTAGCCCAGTTTTGGCTAAATCTTGTAATAGAAGTGTACTCTGACCTTGTTCAGCTGTGAGTATATATATATATATATATATATATATATATATAAGCTTTTAAGAGAGCTTTTGAACTTCAAGACAAAAAGTGTGGACACCCCTGCTGTACTATAAGCATTCTTATACTAATATATACTATACTAGCATATATTTTGATTTATTGTTGTTGGTCAGTGAACAAAAAAAAATCATTAAGAGGTAACAGGAAAAGCTACAGATGCAGAGATGAAAACAGAAACAAATAAAACTGATAAGTGTATCATTTTATAAATGCAACAGGATGTTTGGTTGTTTTCATATGAACAGACTCTACATTACAGATATAAGCAAGAAGGGAAATGAGAACATTTCCATTTCCGTGATTTTTAAAATAAATATTAAGATTGGACAAGAGTTCGTCTCCGTTTTTCATTTTAGTCCAGTGTGGATTAGAGTTTGACACCTGGTTCATTCAGGTGAATATATGAATTTGAGTTATTCTGTCCTGAAATGAATTGACTTTTCACCTACTTTCTTTTAACACTACAATAGCGCCCTCAGGTGTTCAGTACAGAGGAGACGGTGGACTTCAGTTCAATTCTCAGTTTGACACAAAGCAATAGTCGCTGAGGTCACTTTTCATCCTAGACTGTTTTAAGCCTTGAATAAAACGACAGAGAAACAAGTCACTCACGCGCACTCCTGTCAGAACTCCCGCTCCTCTGCGAAGCGCCGCCATGTTGGATCCGTAACTGTCAACTCTGACCCGTATTTCACCAAGTTCTCTGCAGGGGTAGGCGCTACCGACGTCCACAACACTCCCTCGGCGGAACTCAGGAGGAAACCACGTCCAGTCACAGATGTGTGGGTCAAAAATAAAAACAGGATCAACTGCTTTCTGTACAAGTTCTTTCCCTTCCTCACACGGATTAACTGAGGTTAAGGTGACTCTCTGTGATTCCTGCGAATGATTAAATTATATTTTATGGTTTGTTCTCGCTGCTGTTTTGTAGCTCCCCCTCAGTCCTAGACATGGTTCAGCCCAGAGTATGGCGATGATCACGTGGTACAGTGGCGCGTCCAACACGCCATGACGTCACAAAAAATGTCAACATACTGAACCACAGACAGAGGTAACTCAGTTTTTAGCTCCGCTATGTGAGTCCTGGTCCCGGGGAACCCATCGTTCATCAGAGTACCGTGATGTTGAGCTTGGATTAGTCCTGTTCTCGGGAATTTCCGGTTCTGACAGGTTCGTATTTATTAGAGCATCGATCCGAGCAGCAGGGATTCGAACTCTGTGCTCGATCCCCTGCTCTGTATCACATGGAGTCATCCCCAGGCTATGAACCCAAACTGGTCCTGGTCTTCAGTGGAAAACGGAAGTCTGGAAAGGATTATGTGACGGACGTGATCCAGCAGCGGTGAGCGATTATCGATCAGTGTTAGTCGTTAGTCTCCTCCTGTCTGTATTCGTTGACTGCAGGTGATGGTGAAGTTATTTAGAAGTTGGCGTCATTCATTAAATCACAATAGAAACTGCAGATCAATGCCTTAAAACTTAAAGAACCACAAGCACATTTTTTTCTGACAGGTTAAACCGTTGCGAATATCATTCTGATTATACGTTATGTTTAACATTTCTAGTTGAGTTCAGTTGAAATCGAATTAACATAATGTGACAGGACTGGTATTATTCGACAGTCAGGCCTGCAGACACTCCTAACATTTGTTGACAACAGCGCCCTCTAGTGGCTATAAATACTCTTCGGTATCTCTCCTACTCCACATAGCTCTACTGCCTACTGCCTGCAGAACTACTAAGTTCTATGTTTTTCTTGTAAACAATAAATAAAAATATATAATATTGTTATATAGCATGTGTTTCATCTGTTTAAATTAACCACAAGATAAGATTTTCACACAGATATTTGAGATTGTGGTAAAATTTGAAAGGTGGTCAATCCACTCTTTAAAGACTTTTTTTCCATGTTGTGCAGTTTAAGCAGAGACATCTGTGTGATCCTGCGTCTGTCTGGACCACTCAAGGACCAGTATGCTCAGGTCAGTCTACAGGCTCATTGCTAACCTCACTGTGGTGTCAGATTCTGATGGAGATTTCTACACAGGAACACGGTCTGGACCTGGACCAACTGCTGGGTCCTGGCCCATATAAGGAGCATTACCGTAAAGACATGATACTGTGGGGGGAGACGCGTCGACAACAGGACCCAGGATTCTTCTGTCGTCTCGCAGTCCAAGGTGCAAAGCAACCAGTCTGGGTGAGAACATATGACATCACATCCTGTTCCCCAGTCGGTCATTGGTTGGATCACCAATTGATGCTGTGGTTGAATTTGTCAGGTGATAAGTGATGCTAGAAGGATGTCAGACGTCAACTGGTTCCGTTCAAAGTTTCCTCATCAGACTCGATGTGTCAGAGTTCAATGTTCAGAAGCAACGAGGGCAACGAGAGGCTGGAGGTTCACTGCAGGTGAGACCTGGACCAGAGTCAGCTGCTCCTTGGTGTTGTTGGTCTACAGTAGATGGCCTATTTTGCCATGTGGCCAGATTTTGATATCAACCAATAGATTAGTCTGTTTAATGACCCAAACCAGGGTCATTGTGTCACCAGATTTTACTTCTGAGTAAAAGCTGATAATCCTAATATTGTCAAACATCTCTTGTTAGTTTATCCTCCTCCAGGATTAATCTTCCTGTGATAGTTCTTTATCAAGTGTGTTAATAAACCTCCAACCTTCTGATTAGTGACTGTGCTGAGAAAAAGGTATTTGGTCCAAACGTGCAGTGATTATTTTGCCTGCCGTACACACAGAATCATCATAGATGTGTCGCAGACGAACCACAAACTTCATGGTTGTAAAAGTCTCAGACTGTGAATTTTCCTCTGAAAACGTCTTCTAATAAATCATTAATAGTTTCTCAACATCTCATCTCACTTTAGTTTTTTTTGTTGTAAATGATTGTGGTACCAATAAAGGTAACTGTGCTGCCTGTCTCCGTCTCTGGTAGGTGTGGATGATGCAGAGTCCGAGTGTGGACTGGACAGTAACATCGTCAACGACTGGACCATCACTAATGAGCCTGACGCCCCCTCCTTAGACCTGCAGCTGCAGCCCATCCTGGATGTGGCCAAGGAAGCTTCACTGTCATTGATCAACCCCAGCTGATCCCTGATCAGTGACGTCACAAACTTTGTTTACACATAAAAAAAAATAAACAAACGGACATTAGCGCAGTGAGGTCATGGTTTATTACAATGAGTCGTGACATCAGCACAGTGTTGACATCACCATCATCAGGTCATCGCTGACCTATTGTTCCCTGACATCTGATTGGCCCCTCAATTAACATTTATTTATTTATTCTCACATGTAAAAATAGTTGAATGCCTTGTTCTGACTGGTTGCCCAACACCTCACCCCTCAGAACAGACGTTAGTAATAAAGTAGTTTGGCTTAATCAAATATTGGCAAACTTAAAGGATTAAGAAATAATAGGGACTTAATAAAACCCTTGGATTAGTGCATTGATTAGCCATTAGTGAAGGAATGTTTGTTTGGTCACCAACATTTAAAAAGAACACAACAACCAGCGCCTCCTGGTGTAATACTGAGGAAGGAATGTAGGTGGAAGTAAAAAGGAGTACATGCAAACTTGGAATGTTCGGAAGAAAAGGTGCAGAGGAAGAAGGAGTTAGTCAGGAGGACAGAGACGTGTTTCCACTTGTCCATTTAGATCAGCATTAGCTTCAGCTTAGCAGCAGTAAAAGGAGGCGCCGTCACTGAGGGAGGTGTGAGGGGAGTCGGCACGGGTCTTCAGAAGGCGTTCAGCTCATCCATCGTCTGACGCAGAGAGGCCTCCAGCCTAATGTTTTCATCTTTGGCTACATTCAGTTGTTCTGAAAAACAAGAAACCAAGACACTCATGGTCACGTGACTCGGTCGGAACAAACAGTTCTGATTTTACGCCGATGTCATACCTTCTATCATGTCAACACTTTTCTCCAGTTTCGAAACTGAGCGCTCGGCCACGTCAGCTCTGCTCTCAGCCTGGAAATACACACGCGAAGCAGAGGGACGTGGTCAGAAGGACAGATGGGTACATGAGGGACAGTGTAAGCTAATGTATAAGAAAAAAAAAAGTCCACCATGTCTCACCTCCTCGAGTTTGCTGCTCAGTTTTGCTATCAACTCCTCATACCTGTCTTCCTTCTGACAATACTGAGGGAGACAGACACGGAACATCATTTGTTACAGTCTTTTAAAACCAATAAAAGAATGGTTTTATTCACAATACTTTACAGAAACTTATGACCCCGACATAAGACAACCTGAAGATGATTAGATCAGGCGTCAAACTCATTTTCACAGCATGGCAGAAGGTAGGTAAGTATAATACTAGTGCCTTCAAACGTCTTGTTCTGGCAGCGGTCAGTGTACCTCTGACCACAGTCAATGTGGTTGTGACTGGCAGTAGAAAAAAAAAAAAACATCACTTGACCTCGAGGACTTCCCTCGGCCACACCTCCTGGTGGTCGACCAGGAAGCCTGGTCTCCTACCTTTTCAGCCTGGGCCTCCAGAGACTTTGAACCAGAGACAATAGTTCTGAGCTCCTCCTCCAACAGTCGACACTTACTGCAGATCAGAGGTTAGAGGAGATAGAGGTCAGTGGTGCGATTCTGCCACCTGTGTGCCTTTGGTCAGCAGTGTGTTTGTCACGAAGCTGATGCAGCAGGAGGAGAAGGAGATGGAAGGAGGAGGAGGAGCTGGAGAAGGAGCTGAAGAGTCACCTCAATGTCAAAGCTCTCTGGAGGTCAGGTGGAGGAGGTGGAGAAGCCACTGTTGGCTCTCAGCAGTCATACTGTACCTTGTCTTCAGCTGCCTGAAGGCTCTTCAGCGTCTGGTCATAACACCTCAACTGCTCCTCCAACTTCCGTACAGTACTGATGATGGAGAGGCAGAGAAATAGACAGGTGGTGCAGACATGAAGAGAGGATTTACAAAGCAAGATCAGAAGAAAGTCTGTGACGACACAATGAGGTGGTCAGAATGTCCAGTTAAACAGCAGAGGCTCATGCAGAAAGCAGCAGTGTGTGAGTGTGTGTGTGTGTGTGTATGACAGGCCTCACACTCACTTCTCAGCCTGTTCTGCTCGATGTTCAGCTTGTTCCAGTTTCTCTTCTACATTGGCCACCAAACGAGTGGCCTGTGGTCATGAATCAGAGCAAGGAGAAAATTCCATGAAAGATAGAAACATGAAGCAGAGGAGTGAACAAGAACCTCGACAAAAACATTCACCTACACACCAGGACTAAAGGACTTCATATGTTCTTCAAGTCTGGTTTGACTGTGTGTGTGTGAGTATATCTTTACCTCTTCATATTTCAGGTCAGCCTCCTCTGCAATCTTTTTTGCTTCTTTCACTTGGATTTGAAGAACCTCCAATTTCTCCTCATCTTTCATGGATTTGTTCTCTATTACTTTCTTCCCTCTGTGAGAGACACAGACAGACTGGTCAGAGACTGGAAAGGTTTGAGACAGAGAGTGGTCAGAGATGGACCAATGACAGACAGACAGACTGATAAAGAGCTGTGCTCTGACCTCTCGCTCTCGTCGGCCACTCTCTCCACCTCACCGAGCTTCTGTAACACAGTTTCCAGTCTCTCCTCAACATTGTCCCGTTCGTCCTCGAGGGAATGTAGACGACGGGTCAATTCCGACACCTTTTGCTCTGCCTGCACCAACGGACACAAAACAACCACATCAGGAGATGGAGACTTGCTGGAGTGTTGTATATGAATATTTTTCACTTGATTCTTCACCTCCTCTCTGCATTTCTTCTCAGAGTTCACCTCCCTGCCCAGTTGTTCTTCCATCTCCCTGGCCTTCTCCGCCTGCTCACGCAGGCTGTTCATCTTCTTCTTCACAGCCTCCATGTTGTTATTATTTTTTTGTCTGAAGGGAATAAACCAGCAGAGGGAGTATATTACTATTTTTTAGCAAACTCCTTGTCATTGTGACATTGCGATTCACACCACAGCATACAACAAAATGTCACCTCTGGATTTAACCCATCATCACCAAAGTCAGCAGCGGGCAGCTTTGAGTGCCTTGGAGCAGTGTGTGGTCAGGGCACCTAAGTGGTAACTTAGCAGTATGGGGAATTCGAACCGCAGGCCTTGTGGACTCAAGTCTGTTTCCTTAACCACTAAGAAAAAAAACTTTAACCATTTCAGAGAAAGGTTAACTTTAGTTAACCAACTGACATATTTGTCTTTTACCCATTTTCCATTTACACATTTATTTTCAACAACTCGCACTATAAGTTGAATAGTTTTGGACATAGATGTGCATACTATGTTAAAATATGTAATAAAAACCTCCTTAGTATATACCAACTAGTATAAACTGTAGTAACCAATCAATTCTTTTCACACAAGTTTAAAAACCATGTTAGATTTAAAGAAACACTAAAATAACAAAATATAAGTATGAGGTAAATGCTAATTTTCTTTCTTGCTTTTGTAGATTTATGCACTTGTCTCGTGAAACACTGAAATTGTCTCCTATACTTCAATACACTTTTTCTTTACTTAGAAACATCTGACCAGTTCAACAAACGGGAAATATTGAGCATTAAGCAGAAGAGCAGAAGGCGCTACTTCCAGATCTGAGTAACTTCCGGGGTGACATCGCTCAAAAGGAAGGAACCAAAAAATATAAAATACAATCGTATAAAGTATTTATTTCGCCTCACAAGAACGAAAGTAACTCATCAGTTGTCTACCGTCAACTCGATGTCAGGATTTTACCGCCAGATAGTTTTTTTAAGTTGAGCTCAAAAGTGCGCCGCCGCCTGGTTAGCACGTTAGCAGTTGTCAAGAGTTTCCTTCGAGAACTTCTCACCTGCGCAGTTCTCCTCAAGTTTAACACCTGCGGATCAAACTCCTCACTTCCGGTTGGGTGACTATGACTATGTAGGCGGCTAATAGGGCGCTGTTATAAGTATTCTACTTTTTAATGTAGGACAAAGTTTTCGTACCTTCTTTAAAGGCTGAGACGACTTATGGACACCCGGTCCGAGTGTTAGGAATCCTGGTTTCGCTTCAGATTAAGACTGGGCTTCACTTAATCTCGCCTTCTTCCGGACAGAGCCAACTCCCAACTGCTGCTCCCAACTCTAGATAACAGCCTTTTCCGGGTTAAGTTCCCTCCAACGGAAGTGAACGTCAAAATGGAGGATTCTCAAAGTAAAAGACGGCCACCACACAGTTATACGGGGGAAAAAGGGTAACTTTTATCAATAAAGGCAAAACATAAATAATTACACGATTAGGTAATATTTTTAAGAATTTTTTAAAGAACTTTTTAAAGCAAAGTTAGCAATAAATGAATGAAAAACGAGAGGGGTTTAGTAACATAAAGGACCATCAAAATAAGACTTCACAAATAATACTACACTAGAAAGACCAAAAGATAATCAATTATAAATGCTTATAACTAATTTAGTTATAAGCATTTATAATTATTAATTTTTATTAGTTAAACTAATAATATGAAAGTACACCAGCAACGTATGTATTTGAAGATTTTCATGTAAATGTCCACAATAGTAACATTTTATGTCTGTTTTTACTAATTTTGTTTCACAGCTAGGATGATTAAAATGATGATGATCAATGATGATGACAGACTTAATGAAAAACATGTTAAGACAAATTATTAAGTAAATACGTGTAAAAATGTGTTGGGGCCAAATCAGACGAAAACCACAAAATTAAAACATTTTTCACAATAAAATACCCAGAAATCATGTCAGACATCCATATAAACTACTATGAGTATATAAAAGGAGAGAGATATTGTATATATACAGACATCTTTTATTCATTATTCTTATACAGAAAATGATTATTATTGAAGGTGTTTATAAACAGTTTATAGATAAATAAAAAAAATGAAATGTTTTCCAGCAAACATACACAGAATCAAAGCATGAAAAGATCATTTACACTTATCATCAAAACTTTTTACAACAAGCATCAGTTAAACATTGGAACACAAATAAAAAGAAATCAAAGACAGTAAAATTATTAGCGCCACCTGCAGGTCCGCGGCATAAACAGCAGGTGGCCATGGTCATGGTCAAGATTCTTCTAGTAGTTCTCCTTCAGAATGGGTCCCATCAGGAACCCTTTACAGGGACATGATCAACAACTACAGCAACAATCAGTAAACATGCTAACATGCTAACAGATAAGAGGCTTTAAAAGTCAAGCTTCAGTCAGATAATAATAATAAAAAAACTCTTTTTTTGGATATGTATTGACAGCATAGTGTTACCCTCCCTCCCCTTCCACCCGTCCAGTCAAGATTTGGGGTCAGGTTTACCTGATACTTCACCCAACAAAAATCTGTGTTCAGTTCAGTTTGAGCAAAACTCTGAGGTTTAACTTAAAAACACAAATGTTTTTGGTTCAATTCGCAAGAACTAAAATAACGTACAACTCGTCTTTTTTTCTCCCCTTTAGTTTATGTCACATTGTTACATCATTTACATCATCTGTAAATTTACTGACCCACAACTATCCGCTGCCTTTAAGGTAATGTAGTGTCAAGTACAGGTCTCAACCAAAGGCGGTGCAGGTGTGAGGCAGGAAGAGATGAACAGACTCAAAAACTCACAGACTTAGAGGCTGGTTCAGACCTGGGCAAACTTTTTGGCCAATGGACGAATTTTGGTCTTGAAAACAGACTTGTGCGCTTGTATGAACGAAGGTAAATGAAATGTAAAAGTCAGGCTAGGCCTTCTTAATATCTACAGGTAAAATGTAGGCATTGCAAGGAAAAGGCAAAAGTTTAATCACGAAACAAACCAATTAGAATTTGGAGAGGTTTGATGGGCCGGATTACAAAGCCGAACGGGCTGCATCTGGCCCCCGGGCCTTAGTTTGCCCATGTCTGGGCTAGCGGCTAGACAATGAATGACTAAATTTTTCCACAAAGGGGCGCTGTGACTGCAGGTCTAGTTGTAACCCAGCAGCACACCTGACTAAACTGACCTGAGTCGTCAGATAGCTCGCATGCTCTGGATAGGTTGGAACAAACTTACGTCCACAGCGCCCCCTTTGGGAAACACTCTGCACAGACTCAGGCACCAGAGAGGAGCGTTCAGGCAGTAGTCCTGTGGGCTGGGTTTGGACCTCCACAAATGGACTCCAAGCTACATGGACTTAGATGTTCAAACCCTTAAAGACTTATAGGCAGCACAAAGACTCAACTTCAGAGTCTAAAAACAAATGAAACCTCAGTCAAAACTCAGAGGTTGAAACAGAGAGAAGACCAACATAAAAAGTACGAAACGACTTTAGAGTCTCTGGAGCTAGAAACCTACAAAGACTGAAGGACTTCATTGACACAGAGTCAAAGTCCTAAGAACAAAGGCTCAGAAAACACAGAGAAAAACTAAAAGACTGAGTTTATACCCAGTAAAAATAACAACAATTTAAAATCAAGAACAAGAATTTTGTCAAAACTTAATAAGTTATTCTTTAAGACTGAGACTCCAAGACTCTGACCGTCCAGTGGGACAGTGAGCAAGGACATAGCCTGGTTATCTGGACCACACTGAGACTCCTGTAGGACGGCCCCCGTTTGAGGCTCCAGCTGATGTGATGATGTAAACATGGTTTCAAACAGCAACAATAAAAAAAAACAACAAAAACAGCTGAGAAGAAAAGGCTTCCTCCGTGACATCACTGTGACATCACTGTGACGCTCATGAGGTCGGGCAGTGACGCAGCGGTGTTAGCTTGGATCGGTTCCACATTCACTCTCTTCAGGGATGTCCTGCAGGTCTGTGGTCAGAGGTTCGATGCCTGTTAGATATTTGTCTTCAAACTCAGGGAATCCTGTTTAAGATGATTTAATTCTCACCTCTGGGACTGTCTGAGCGTGGTGACACCTTCATCACCTCCACCTCCTCTTCATTTCCTTCCGGGAGTCCGTCCAACTGGTCATCTGGTTCCTGACTGGCCAATGGAGCAAGAGGGCGGAGCTCCAGCTCCTTGCTGCCTCGTCTTTTAACCTATTGCGAGGATAAAACCAGGATTATCTTCAGATCATTTCAACAGAGAGGGAGAAAAACAACAATTTTCTACTGTATAACTCAGTGATGGTGGACAGACACCCACCTCCCCGTTACTCCTCCTCCTGCCACTGTGCTCCACCTCCTTTCTGTCAGGTCCTGAACCCTTGAGGCGCAGCTGCTTCACCTGCTCCTGCAGGTCATCCACCTGATGGCGCTGTAACACCACATCTCCACTGGCATCCAATCCTGTATCACGTGACACCGAGCGGCTGAAACGGGGTCCAGATTGAGAACCAGGGACAGGGCCTTCAGTCGTGGGGGTGGACGCTGAGCTGAGGGACTCCAAGATGGAGTCCTGACGAATCACAGCCGCCTGTAGGTGGAGCCAGAGAGCCAGGTCAACATCTTTAAGTTACAAATAAACCCTAATGTCTGAGAGGAGTAAAAGAAAATAAAACTCACCAGCAGGCTGTGAAGCTTGGCGCTCAGGTTGACCAATCGCTGGCGGACCTCCTGTGGAGAGGGGAGGAGTCAGTGGTTAAGATGTTAATTGATTGGACATAAAAACGATCTCCACAACTGAGACTCTTTGATTTACCTTGTTTAAGATTTTTTCTTGCAGCTGATTCCCATTTTTGTCCTGAGAAACAAAAAATGTTTTCTTCATGAGACATGAGGCAGATGCCGAGTCATTACAATGAAGAAAATGCTGAGTCACTTTTCAACTATGAAGAAAGTAGATTTTACCTTTGAGTCAAAGGAGCCATTGAGGGAACCAGAGTCTCCATCTGTGAAGAATCGATCAATTGATAAATTAATCATTAGACAATCAATAGAGAAACTGATGGACTGATTGATCAGGTGACTCACTACTGAGCTCCTGGTTGTTGTTGGTCACAGCTGGTTTGCTGCTGAGGAGCAGCTCTGACAGACTGTCCACTGAGGGAGGAAATGGGAGAACGGATCAGTGATGACATCATCAACATTTCCACGTCATCCTCGTCATCGTCCTCACCTTCAGCTATAGCGGCCACCAGGATTGGCTCAGCCTGAGGAGCGTGAGGAGTGTCGGCTCTAAACAGGTTCCTCAAGGAGGCGTTCTCCTTGGTTTCTCCTCCTCCTTCTTCCTCCTCCTCGGCTTCTTCTCTTCCTGTGGCCTCCACTAGGTCTGAGAAGAGCGTCACGCGCTCCTGCAGGAGCTCCAGCACCTCCCTGTCCTTCTGCTGGATGTCAGCTGAGGGAGAAAGGAGACAGAGGAGAAAAACAACAAAGTGAAATAAACTGAATTTTGTACAACAGGCGGAGGACAGGATGGAGGTGCAGGAGGTGCAGGAGGTGCAGTGAGAAACTATTCAAAGTTTCAAAGTAGTCAAGAGAAGGAGGTGCCGTACCTCTGAGTCTCCGTAGTAGAGCTTTATCTTCAGTCTCAATGAGAGGAAACTCGTCTCTGGATGGACAACTGAAACACAGGGACACAAACATCAAACCATGAATGACAGCAGCGCCTCCACTGGTCTGTCTCCAGTACTGCAGGAGTAGAATGTTCCAGTACTGACCTGAGAGCAGCCCGCTGGATGCGGGTCATCCAGGTGCGTCGGTCGTCCTTCGTGGAGGCGTACAGTTCATACATTACAGGAGGCGTGGCCGCACTGATCAGGTACATCCCTCGCTCCTGATTGGCTATGTCTCTGACGATCAAGTTGGTGAGTGAGACGACGGGAGACTTGTCCTGTCACAGAACCACGGGAGCGTTAAAATACCAGCTCTGATCACGACAGATCAACGGCTGTGATTGGCTGGGACTCACCAGTGATGCAAACGTGTACTTCTGGTCTTTCTCCTGAAGGAACACCAGGATGTCTGACATCAGCAGGACCTGAACGTCTGGAACACAAACAAGTGAAGCGTCAGGTGAAGCAACAAGCAGGAGAACAGGGGAGGACCTGAGCGGTGGACACAGAAGTTCTACCTTTCATCCTGGAGCCCTGCACCTTCCAGAGGAGCGGGCCTTCGTCGAGGAGCCGCCGCCGCAGCAGCTCTCCTCCTCTGAACACTCCTCCTCCCTGAACCTCTGCCTGAGCTCGAGGATCCAGGCGAGCCTGGATCTCCTGGAGTCTGCGAGCACGGTCCAGTTCTAGAACCTTCTGATCCACGGAGACGATCAGATCCTTCAGCAGCTGCAGAGCTTTGTGGAGACTCTGCGACTCCTGGTCGTTACCTAAGGGATCCAGCAGGTGTCAGTAAAGCTCAGGGTTTTATTGAATAAAAAATCTGTTTTACTAACAAGATATTTATTTCTCAGACAGAAAGGTTGGGAGAAGATCATGATCTCATGGAGAAACATCTTTCTAAGACTTTCTAGGTCTTAGTCAGAAAATAATTTAGTCCTGTCTCCACCTACAGGTAACACAGATGAATTACATCTGCTAAACTGCTTTGATAACTGATCCGAAGACAAAGTGAATACCTTTGGTGTTGTCCAGGATCCGCTGGATCAGAACTGGATATTTTGTAATTCGCTGAGTCACCAGCAGGATGCACTCTTGAACACCGTGACGTCGAAGCAAAGGCCCTCGACACACACGCTGAGCATTAGGGAGAAAGAGAAAAATTAACAATAAAAAAGACAAAACAACGAGACGGTTTCAGGTCCAGGATCAGTTTCTCACCCTGATGAGCTGCTGAAGTCTTCGGTCTCGAGCTAAAACTTCTTTGTAGAGTTTGACAGCTTTAGGATGTCGACTGCAGAACTCAGAGTACAGCTTCTTCATGTCCTCCGCACACTGGCCCGAGAACTGCACACACAGAACCACTCCTAGTTGACCACTAGTCCTGAGCCACTGACCTTTGAGGTGGACGTGTGATTTACTTGACGTCTTACCTGTTTGACCAGCAGGTCTCCAATACTACGGACGGTGAAGTTGTTGGAGCTGCCCTCAGCCAGACCCTCTTTTCTGCGGGTCAAGAGCTGAGACAGGAAGTTGGTGTGAAGCTCCAACAACTGGTCCAGACATGGGAACATGCTGTGAACCACGCCCGCCTCCAGCATCACTTCCTCCTGCATCCCGCGCCGGTACACGCCCTCCATGATCCTCAGCGTCCGCACGTGATGGAACTCTGTTTGGATGAGCTCTGAGTAACAGGAACAGAAAACAACGTTACTGGGACGATCGTCAGGGGCGGAGTTGGTGGGTGCGGTTACAGGGTGGGTGGAGTCAGAGTGGTCACCGTAGATGACGTCCTGCTGCCGGATCACGTCTTTGTGCAGCGTCTGCAGGAAGCTGGGATCCACAGCCATGCTCCAGCTGTCCGCCTGGACGCACACTCCCTCCGCCTGCAGCTGCTCCAGCAGAGGGTTCCACCACCACTCAACTGGAGAGACAGAATATGACAGGTTTACACAGTGCCCCCTGCTGACACGGGAGGGAAATCACACTAATGATGCCGTTTTTATCTAAAGATAAAAAAAAACAAACCATCGTCTGTCAGAGACTCCATGGACAAAGTTCTGTTTCTGAAGTTCAAGGACTCTGTGGAGTGAGACAGGATCCTCCGAAGACCTCCAGATTCCTCTGTCCCCCTAAAAGACAGACAGACAGATTAGTAAGACACAAACATTTATAACAAAGGTGGGAAAGGCCTGGGGAAATACTGGTTCACAGCGACAGACAGACACAGAGCAGCATGAGAGAGACAGGTCAGTAAACAGACAGGTCAGAAGAGAGACAGACATGGAGGAACAGACTAGAGCGTCACACTCACCCTGCGATATTATTGGTGGAGACGCTCTTGGCCAGAGACAAACCAGAACGAACTCGTCTGGAGCCGAGCAGCGACTGACGGAGGTCAGAGGGATAGATGGCTGAATTGGGACGTTCCTTCATCATCGGAGCTGAGACGGGTGAGAGACCGAGAGGGAGACAGGTGAGCGGCAGATGGACACGGAGTGAGAGACATAAGGCAGAAGACAGACAGACAGGTGGACTCACTCTTTGCCCTCATGGTGACGTTCTGCAGAGCTGAGCTGTTTCTGACTATAGCCAGTTTGTGTTGCTGTTAAGAAAGACAAAAAAGTTCACTGTGAGGACAGTCCTCAGAAGACAGACCAGAGGGGACAGTTTAGACTGGAACCACACACAGTTAAAGGATAAGATAGATGAGGCAGCAGTGAAAGCAGAAAGCTCCTGAGGAGGTGGAGCTGAGAAGGTGGAGAGATGTTTCTAAGGAATCAGCCACCAGGAGGGGGCGACGATGGGTCGTTTCGTAATCTGTAGGTGAGCAGGTCTCACCTTCTGCTTCATCTTAGCACAGCTGGCCAGGCTGTCTCTGCAGCGGTTATGGATGGTGACATTACAACCTGAGAGAGCGAGACACAGCAAGAGAGACCGGGGGAAGGACAGGGGACCGGGGACAGGGGACAGGGGTGAGAGAAAGCTTAAGTTATTTTAGAAATACTTTTCTTATCTTTATCAATAGAGGAATGTAGTAAAGTAAAAAAAACAATATTTTTAATTAGATAAAAATCTAAAAACAATTTAATCTGAGGCACACCAGTGCCCCGTGTGGTCAGAGTGTGCATTGCAGTGTGATACCTGGACAGCTCAGCGCCTCCTTGGCTGTGATGCTCCTGTTACAGGAAGAACACAACGTTGTGGACGAGACGGTCAGTGACGTGAACAGGTGACCATTACTGGACCGGGCCTCCCTCTCTCTGGCCTCCTTCTCCCTCTCCTTCAATCGCTCCTTCTCTTTTTTCTGTACAAACACAAACACATACGTGTTAAACACCGACTCTCAGATGTTTCCAGGCTCCAACACTCGCTCTCACAAAAAGAGAAGACGAAGCTCACTGGGACTGACCAGCAGGACATGGAGACAAAGTAAGGCTCGGGGCCCTGGTGCAGCCCATTCAGCTTTGTATTCTTCTCAAAATGATAGAATTGCCTTTCCCCTGCAATTCCTACATTTATCCCATAGATGGCATCGAGGAGGCAGACAGCATTTTAGAAATGTGTCCCTTAGACATGACTTTCACATGAATGAATCTCCATCTGCTCCTTTCCCAGCCCTCAGGTCAAAGGGTTCAACCATCCATGGCCTAAATTCATGTTTTTCCTCAACAAAGTACATGAAGAAATACCATAAATACACAGGGTTGTTGACGTTTTACAGATGAATTAAAAGTGTAATTTTAAAACCTCTTCTTCTTCTCCTTTCAGCTTGTGCCTTTTCTAAGGGTCCATCTTCTACTCTGACTCCAACCACCTCCATGTCCTCCCTCACTGCATCCATCAATCTCATCTTTGTCTCCTACCTGGTAGCTCCATCTCTAGGATCATTCTTCTATGTAATTTTAAAACCCCCAGATGTGGACTACCTCTAAGGATAACATTTTTTTTTCTAATTTCACATTAATAGTGAGGGAACTTCTGAGAGATGAATTGTTCTTCTAGTTCTAGTAATAATTCTATCTAATCTGATGTATCTTATCTTCATCCATGACTTTCATATGTGTTTTATCTTAGTTCATGTGAACTGAGCTCCATCTCTGTGTCTCTAACTCAGTCCCCGACCTTATCTTGGACCTTGAGTCAAACAGTTTTTAAGATAATAAATGAAGGCAGATGATTCACTGGAAAAACCCTGGGAGAAGACATCAACCAGAGGAGGAAGAAGAAGCAGCAGCAGCTCCTCCATCTCTGATGATTTGTTTCAACAAACTTTGGTGTAAAAAATAAAAAATAACCAATGACTTCAGCTTCCTGCAGGAGGCGCCTGTCTAAAGGGGGAAATGAAACAGCGAGCACCGGCCTTGAAGACGAGAATAAATCATGTTTAATGACCCTGGATTATTTTAATCTGGAGTTAATTTGTTTTAATCCTTTCTCTCAGGTTTGTTTTCCAGAAGAGTCTGTTTCTGTTCAACTTCCTCTTTCAGACTTCTGCTTTGAACAGGGAGGGGCAGGAAGCTGAAGCCTGCGTGTGTGTGTGTGTGTGTGTGTGTGTGTGTGTGTGTGTGTTTGTTGGGAACCACAGCTCCTAAAATACACTGAAGGTTTGGTTTTTCACCCATAAAATCCAATCATTGCTGCTTCTCAGCGTCCTCTCCCACAGACGGCCCTGTTCTTAGGGTCGACCCTGAGGTTCACCCACAACTGTAATCTGGCAACACGTCGTCTCTTTAGGAACTAAGAAAACATAGCTCTCTGTAGGTGGCGCCACACTAGGAATCAGCTCAGTGTTTTTGGTCTCAGATTTCACGCCCATACTGAGGTTATCTTTAACATTCACTCAGAGTTGGTAGTGAGCAGAAGTGGAGGAGAAGAAGAGGAGCAGGACCTTCGAGACATCAAACTCCTGACCCTGGACCATTCAGAATCTGCAGCTTCGTCCACTGCTCCATCAGTCTCTCCTCTTCCTCTGTTCTCCACTCTTCATCAACGCCTTCTCCTTTTTAATCAGGGGTCGCCACAATGAGTCAACATTGTCCATCTCACCCTGTACTGTCCCTCCTCTGGACATGTCCAAACCATCTCAATCTGTCTTCTCCAGCTTCTTTGTCTCCAAACCTTCCTGTCTGTGTTGTCCCTCTAATCACCTCATTCCTGATCCTGTCCATCCTTGTC
>JAFBJS010002122.1:71127-122459 GCA_016785265.1 Paraplagusia blochii | reverse complement strand
GTCCCTCCACCTTAGCTGACTCTCTTCTATCTCAGATCACTCCTGACTCTTTTCTCCAGTTGTTCCATCCTGACTCCACTCTATTCTTGTCCTCAGTCTCCACTGCTCTGAACAGTTGACCCTCAGTATCTAAACTCCTCCACCTTCTCCACCTCTGCTCCTTGTAACCTCACCATTCCACCGTTCTTCTTCTCATTCACACACGGACTCTGTCTTGCTCCAACTGACCTTCATTCCTCTTCTCTCCAGTCCAAACCTCCTCTCTTCATCAACCTTGTCCTGATATTGTCTCTACTTCCTGTCGTCTCCTGACTCCACTTCTTTTCCTCCACCGTCCAGTAAGACAACAGAACAACAGCGTCTCAGATGGAGCGCCACGGCTGCTGTTAAAATTTGTTATACAAAATTAATTTGAAACGTTCACCCTGATATAATTGTCATGTGACATCAAGTAACACGATGATGTCATTCCAGACATCAAGCACTTTATTATGAAAAGACCTGAAGGGAATGTTTCAGAGAGACCAAATCTGGAGGAAAGATTTGTCCAAATGCTGTGAAATCAGATGAAACCTTAAAAATAACAACTGAAATGTATTCATCCCATATTTGGGAAGTTTCTGTCCCGACGGCTTGTGTTTCTCCTGGGAATCAAACTCCGGAACCAACCAGTGGCAAAATAAAAGGTTGGGAAACAGAGTCTGATAATAAATAAGTCAATGTTTCTGCAGCCGTTTGTCTGCTGTGAGGTGGACATTATTGTCCGTACATTTATGACCGGGTCAGAATCACATGATGTCAACGGCGTCTGGAGAAAGATTCTCTGCAGTGCCTTTAAATCTAAACCCCCCGGGAAAAAAAAATCCAGACACATTAAAATGTGAAAACTCTGAACTCAAACGTCTGCAGGATCTCGACCCCAGAACCATCTGGTCCATGGACCAAAGACATAAGACCTGGTCTAGGGTTCAGTTCCACTACATTGATGTATGAAAGATAAAATCGTTAAATGTCCCTCCACTGGTATTCACTGGTTGCTGGTGTGAAGACACTCAGTGCTGCTGATCTGGTGACAGGCTGTGATCAGCTGATCAATAAAGAAAGAGCTCAGTGATGGAGGGGAATAAAGAGACCTCTGTCCTGGGGTGGGGTGGGGGTCATGTGACACTGAGAGACAGGGACGGACAGAGTCCACATCTCCAACCTTTTATTTTAAAACCCTCTGCCTTTCTTCTCCAGATTCGCCAAACTGATCCGATCTTGTCTGGACCCTAAGGTGGTGTTTGACAAAACTGAAGCTGGGTTTGGGTTTGAAACCCGTGACCCAGTGTCTGGACGCAGTAATCGGGTTTTTCTGATATTTAGAACTGATTTCGGGGAGGTCAAGGATTTTGTTAAGTCCAGCAGATGGGTTCTGGTGCTGATTCTGATGTCTGGCTCTGTTGAACGTACAGGTCCCAGAAGATTCAGTAGAATGTTAGAGATTTTTGGAATCAATCAAACTCACGTCAGAACGTTTTCTTCGACTCTTCAGGTTCTTCTGAGTTCAATTTTTCTACAGTTTATCAGCTACAGTTCTGTTCAGAGACGTTTGTTTTGTTATTGTCTCCAGGTCATTTAATCATGAGGTCACAATGTTTTAAAGTTTTATTATGACAATAAAATCCTCTGCTGCTCATATGTGAAGGACCGGTTCCATCACGGTTCTACTGTGGTCCAAACACCCAGTAACTGACACTATTGTTAACTTCTGGACAGGTCCGGTTTCAGACCAGACAATCCTTCCTTGTTCCCTTCATTCTTTGCCTTTTAGTTTTTGTTCTGTTCCAAGGTCATGGGAGAACCTGGAGCCAATCCCAGCAGTCCACAGGTGAGGGCGGGGTCACACGCCGGATCGTACTGACAACAAAAATGATTCATCCAAATCCCTAACCACAAACACACACACACACACACACACACTGGGAGAACATGAGAACCCCAAACAGAAGGTTCTAACCCGTGAACTTCCCACTGTAAGGCAAGAGCACCGCCCGCCCCCACATTCCTCCAGTAGCGTTTCTCCAGACTTCTAATAACTGATGTTAGAAATCGACACCTCCGCAAAAACCACGATGGTCGCCCCCTGGTGTCTGACTGTAACATTTTACGGTGGATGTTTCAGGCAGTAACCATGGCAGATGTTCCGCTGTAACCTTCACCTGATATCTTTATGGTGGACAAACAGGTGGAGTGGGACTTTGTCCTCGGACCTGCCTCCTACTGATGTGGACGCCGCTTCCTTTATTCAAAGCGCTGTGTGTTTTTCCAGGCGTGAGCTTTTGGAAAAACAAAAGGTCTGTGTGGGAAACCAGAGGACGGAGCGGATCGTATCAAACTATTTATGCAAACAATGGGAAAAATATCCAGAAACTAAAGAAATGTCTCAGATCTCAGAACCATTGTTGCTCCTCCAGACCAGCGGGGGGCAAACTTTCTGAAAATTCTGACACAAACAGAAAGGTGGAGCGTCTGTATGAATAAAAACAAATAGGATAAAATCCTAAATGCTAAAATGTTCATGGATAAAAGTGTCTTCTAAATGGACAAACATATGACATCACATCAACCAGCAGGAGACGATTCCTCCTCAGATGATCTGAGACCTCTGTCCCAGAGACTCTGTCTATGCCCTGGACAAATGTTTATTATCAACCCACTGATGGCAGAACCAGCTTTAAAGTGTGTGCGATTATCACACCTGCCTTCAAAACAGAGAGTCCTGGGTTCGATTCCCAGACGTACCACGTGCTTATTCCAAATCATCTTCTTGAAGGTTCACCCAGGACTAGACCTTAGTGAGACACATTGGTGGAATCATTAGAAATTCTATCATGTCCAAAAATGGACAAATGTCTGAGGTCATTTTTGATAAGAAGACTGAGTCTACACAGAACTCGTCTGGGTTTCAGCAGTCCTGGTTCTCCCCCCGACTGCCCGTGAGGTCTGTGGGTCAGCAGGGTCTCTGTAGATCTCATGTGTCAAACTCAAGGCCTGGGGGCCATATGTGGCCCGCCAGGACATTTAGAGTGGCCCGAGAGACGTTGGCATTTCAGAAACAATTAATTTAATGGAGTAGTTACAGATATAACTCTGGTCCCCAACTATTTTTGGACTGCTCAGCTAGTACCACCAGGGACGATTCTGTTGGTATCAAATGACCTGGTACTTAAGTAAACCTATATAACTAGGTTTTCCTTCTTAAAATGCAGCAAATTTGTAGAAATTAAGTGCAATTTTTCCCTGTGTCCCACTGTGGCCCTGTACCAAATATCCTTTGAACAGGTACTGGTCCACAGACCGGTGGTTTGGCAACCCAAACCTATACTGTTTTACATACAACCGGCCCTTCAAAGCGAGCCGTATTGCTGATCTTCTCTGGAGATCAGATTCAATCGTCTCAGGTCCAAACTCTTCAGTCCGTCAGTGGAAACACTGACTTGTTCCTGTGTCTGCTAAACATTTAGGCCAATTAACAAACACTGAGTGTTTTTGTTTCAGGAAAGTGGGCTGATCCAGAACCAGAACCAGGTCCAGGTCCAGGACTAGGGGCCGTTTCTGGCCATGATTTTCTCTCAGGTTCAATCGAACCTGAATCTTAATGATGAAAGAAAATCCCCTGCGTTTCTCAGAGGTCAGACAACCGCAGTGCACTTCCTGTATGACCAAACACACACTCACACACACGCACGCGCATGCACGCACACGGACGCTCCCCTCCCCCTCTGCTTCCTCCTGCAGGACAAAGCGGCCACGCTGCTTCTAACGGACACAGACAGACACACACACACAAACACACACGCGCACCTTCACCCAAAGTCACAAAATAAACACACGCACGAATGCCCCCCCCAACACACACACACACACCAATGTCAATCAGCAATGTAAAAAAAACCTTTTCCGTTCTGTTGAAACTTCTCTCAAACGTCAAACCCACAGATCACCGACACAAATCGAACACCGATCATCACCGATCGACCAGCGGTCGGTTGTCCAGCATCGATCGGTCTGCGAACTAACGGAATAAACGATTTTCCAGATGTGAGCGCGCAGACAAAGACCGCAACAAAAAAAGTGATTCTCGTTCCCACAAAGCACCCCGGTTTCCAGCCCCGTTACCCCGACGGTATTCGAACAGTGTTCGATCACCGGTACGGTTCGGTGTAATGCGCGTACACACGACAGGAGCGTGTTTCTTTCTTTATTCAGTTTCTTTCTTACCTTCAGGTTGGTTTCCTTCATCCTGTCCTGTCTCCGGGACATCCCCTTTTAAAAATCGAACACACCCTGGTTTTAGTCGATCAGTCGCTCATCGAGTTCTATGTTCAATCATTAATTGGCCACTTAATTAGTTGGACTTAAATCCACACCCGGGTTCGGCACCGCGAATACGGTTCCGCTCCACTTTTCAGTCTGAGAAACGAGTGGGCGGGCCTTAGACTGAGTGACAGCTGCGCTCTGTACTTCTGACCAATCACAAGTCAGCCCGCTGCTACCGCGCTCCGCTAATGACCTCACAGTACTCCCAATAAACTCCGCCTACCGGCATCTGGTTGGGAGTGTTTGCTTTCATCACCATAAAGCACTGGGTACGGTATGGAGGCGGGGTCAGTCTCTATGACAACGTGTCAGTCTGGCACGTGACGTTACTGAGCCTATGAAAGAGTAGTGATTGCACACGTGACTCACGTGAAACCAAGGAGGATCGAGTTTCAGACGGTGACACCGCCCGCCCGGATTACAACCGGGGTTCGTGGGTGAGAATCTGATGCAAACCGGCTGCAACTTCCTCACGGAGCGCCAGTAATCGGATTTCTGCAGTAACTGCGGTTATTAGAGATTACTTTGAAAAGACACATAGTTCAAATATAACATGATGAATTGTCAGTTTTTTATGTATTTATTGTAATTATAAATACATATAAATAACCGTTTAACACACATCCATCAGGAAACTCACAGTTGTAAAAACAACAAAACGTAAAATAATCGATTTCATTTTTTTAAGTTAACCAAATATAATTTAAACAGTTGTCCAAACAACTGAAAGATTGAGATTAACACGTAGAAATTATTAGATTGACAGATTTCATCACTGGTGTGTATTGTATTACCATGCTGTTTTATAAAGATATTCCTTCCTTTGTCTTTCCTTCCTTCATCGTCTTCAGTTCCAGACTGAATTCACTTCCAAAAAAAACTACAGATTTTTTTTTATATTATTGTTATTTTTCATTTCTTTTTTCCGGTGTTGCAGCAGAATCTGTGTTTTCAGCAGCAGCTGCTGAAGGAACCGGCTGGTACAACTGTTGCCATGACAACCAGCTGTTCCAACACAACACCGGCCACGCAGGAGGAAAAGACGTCATACAGCTGCACAAACCAACCAGTCAGACCATTACCACCACCTGCTGGTTCTCATATGTACTACAACGGTCGCAAAGAATGATGTCATCATACGTGTATTTAGAAAAAAAAGATTCTTATTCCACACTTTTAAAATAAACACTACACCCTCTCCAGACTGAATCCGAATTAAATAAAAAATAACATCTAAAAAAGTAAATATCCAGCAATGTTTAACTTAACAAATCGTTCACCTGTCACTCACTTGTTGCGTAAAATCTCACCTGCGCGACACTTCCGGGTTGTTTCACAAGAACAACAACAAAAGAACAGGTGTGGAAAGAGAGAACAAACAAAAGGTAAAATGAATATATAGACGCTAATACATTCAAAACTGGTCTGATATAATTGTTAGAATTTCTTCTTTTTCTCTTTTTGCCGGGCTCTCTGCTTTTAACACCTGAGCTAACTTTAGCGCGTTAGCAGCAGTTAGTATAGAGCGAATAGTCAGCTAGTCAGTTAGCAGTTAACTTAACCAGTCCACTTCTGTGACGTCGATGAAGTTGTAACATCCCACCCTTCTTCTCCAGGCTACTGAAAATCTACAAACAGTTTAATACGATTTCCTTTATTCAGAAGACTTTGTAATCAGTGACGTCACCGCTGCACCTGTCGACATTGTAAGTCACGTGGTCAAAACTTAAAGAATAAGGAATACATGTAAAAGACAGCGTCTTTATCCATCATTTTCAAAATAAAATTTTAAAATGTTGTACAATATATTTGTTTGTATATATATATATATATATATATATATATATATATATATATATATATGTAGTATATTTGTAGACCTCAGTGGCAACCTGGCAGCTGGTGGATTCTAACCTGAAGTCTTGGGGACACACTTCCATAATCACTAGGCCACCACTGCCGTCTAATTTATTATTATATTTAATACTATTTCTAATATATATTACTTATAATATTATTATTTATCTTTGTCACCTTAGAAATAATTCTCTTATTCTTTAATTTAAGCAAGAAAATGTCATAGAAACAATACTGACAATATATTTTCCAGTTTTTCATACTGTCTTGACTTCATCCTGTCCTACATCTTTGAAAAACTGACTTTTATCTCCTTTCCTTGACAAAGTTCATTCTTCTCAGTGGTTGACAATGATTTTTAATCATTTCAGAGAGAAGACAATGAGGACCGAAGACAACAGTAGCCTCTTGCGTCCTGCACACACACAGACTGAAGGAGGAGAGACGGTTGAAGAGACTGAAGGACCATCTGGACAAACGGGTCATGGACAGCCAAGTGGACAAACAGGATGGAGACAAAGTGGACAGGAGAACAGTTGGACAGAGAGTAGCCTCATGGTGGAAAGGCCTGATCAGACATGGATGGGACTAAAGACCCACCTGGATGAACCTGAAGAGAACGAACTTCCAGAAAAAGCAGCTCAAGTGTTTTATCCCATGGCGACCAAACAGAGTGAAGGACTCTGGGAAAGGGAATCAGAGAAGAGTCCCTTCCTGGACCAACATGCCCAACAGTACGAGTGGATGGAGGAGACGCCTTCGAACAAATGTAACCAATGTTTATTCACGCCTCAGCTGAGGTCAGAGGTAGGAACCGGGACAAAGACTAAATATGTCTTTCTGAACTAGGTGGACAGTGCTGCCCCGGCAGAGATGTCCTGAAGGTGTCTGTGTCCTTGGTGACATCAGCGCTCTTCTTCCCCTTCCTGGTGTGGGGGGGTTTCGTGTTCCTGCCGTTTGATGCACCCCTGCTCGATGATGCCCCCCTCAGACTGGTCTACACACTGCGCTGTTCTGTGTTTGCTGCCACACCCATTCTCCTAGGTGAGGACATCTTTTGGTTTGATGCTTCTCTTGTCTTACCATCACCTATGTCTCTCACACCCCTCCATGATCCTCTTTATTTCTGTCTCTCAGGTTGGCTGGTCCTTGGCATAATTCGTCTCCGCTCTGGTTCATTGAAACCGTTGTTTGATGATGTAAAAGGGGCGGAGCTTTATGAGATCACAGTCCATCGTCGTTTCGTCTCCGACTCTGCCTCGCTCTTCCTGATCTACTTCTTACACCTGGTTGTCCTGGCCATGTATCTGGGACAGGAACAACTGAAGCTGATCCCTCTGTTGACTATTGTCTTCGCCCTGGGACGGTAAGTAGCGCAAGAGACAGAAGAGCATTTTGTTTTTGCAGTACGATGTTGGGGACGTTAAGAATGATTTACTGCATTGAACCACAGATTAAAGGTGCGTTTGTTTTATGTCTCCAGGCTGGTGTACTGGGTGGCTGCTGCTTTTGGGAGCAGCATACGTGGGTTTGGTTTTGGACTTTCCTTCCTGCCAAGTCTCGCCATGATGGTCGCAAACATTTACTTCATTTTCACCGTGGAAGGTTCAATCTTCAACCAACCCACAATGTCTGGAAAGTCAATGACTCCGCCTCAAGGCAGACAGAGGTTCTGGGGATGAACATCAGTCCTTTTTTTTCTTTTTGTCAAGATGAACTTTTGTTAAATCTCTGATCCCGAAGCCTAAATTTTACAGCATCCGAGCAACATCACAGATCTTTATGTGTATAGTATTTAGTTTTACTGTTGTTTTTACAAAAGTCTAAAAAAGTGTGTACTTTAATAATATGAATTAAAGTTTTTAATGAAAGTGTACTAACTTTTAGTTGTAGTTCTGTGGTTCCTTAGATCAAAACTCTTGTTTTAATTAAATCAACCTTTTTATTATAAAAACTGTTTTTATATCAACACTTTTTACAAAGAACTATTTACACTGTGATTCATGTCAGACGTCTCCTCCTCTGTGGCTGCTTCATGGCTCAGTGGGCAGAGCCTCGTCCTCAGAGCTGGTCTGTCGGGCTGAAGATCGGAACAGAAGCATCAGATCCCGAAACCTTTGAGACACCTGGATGGAGGAGGATGAGGAGGAGAGAGTTAAGACATGTTGGAGGATGAAAATCAACCAATGAGTCACTTGATTGTCGTGACTAATCACCTCACTGGGTGTCTTGTTGCCCAGCAGATTAGAGACGGACTGAAATGTGCTCTGATTGGCTCCTTCCTGCTGACAGGTCGTCAGGATGACACGGTCAGCTTCTCTGTAGAAGAAAAAGAAGTGTTAAGCTCCACTCACTGAGACAAAGAACCAGAGTTCAAGTTTGAGTCAGAGACACACCTGGTCCAAAGAATCACTTTCTCTCCACTCGCTGTCAATGAAATGTTCTTTGCACAGACGGAGGCGTCAGGAGGAGCAGAGATGGAGGAGGAGGAGGAATCAAGGCCAGAGCCAACAGGGGTGGATGAAGACTGTGCTGAGAGAGGTTGAGACATGGATGGAGTGGAGTTCACAGGAGACGAGGAAGAGTTCACCGGTGGTGAGACGCAACTTTTTGTGGATATGTGTTGGACAGAAAAGGGAGCAGGGTTTGAGGGTGAGGACGGGGTGTTGACAGCAGGCTGTGGTGCCTCCTCTTTCCTGCTCCTCTTCACTGCAGGCCCTCTCCTTCTCTCCTCTTCATCATCCTCCTCCTCTTCCTCATCATCCAGTCCTTCCTCCTTTTCTTCCAGCATGCGATCTGAGACGTCCCAGAGTGCAGCGCTGCCCTCCGTGTCTTTGTGCTCCTGATTGTCACCTGGCTCTATGTGGGTGGGGTTAATGTGCGAGGATTTTGACATGCCACCTGGTGTCTGGAGGAAAGATAGCGCAGATGAGTCATGTGACCTGCTGCTAAATAACCTCAGAGACACCTGTGAGGACCAACCTTGTGAGAACATCCTTTTCTTCTGTGTCTCCGCATCTTTGACTCCAGACCTGAGCAGTCCAACCAATCACAGTCCTGCAAAAACAAATCATACTGACAACTTTTGGGCCAATCACAACATTTGAGAGACACTCTTGGACCAATAACAGCTCAATAATTTCTTGTGCTAACCAATCACGAACCTTGTTGCTCCTTCGCGTGTCCATCTTCCTCCTCTGGCGTCGACTTGGCACTGCTTGGATTTTTGGGGCCTCCTCTTCGTCCTCCAGGTCTGGTAGTGTCACCTCCTCAAAGCCTCCACTAGAACCTCCTCCAATAATATGACTGATGGCATCGACATCAGACCCTGTTCCACCCTCCTCTGGCCAATGAGCTTCTTCAAACTGTTCCTGACGTGCAGCAGGCGGGCGGAGGTCCTCCAAAAACACCCCGAATTCTGTCTGGAGATGGGTGTGTCCTTTAAGCAGCGTTGCCATTTGAGATTTGAGCTGATGATGAAGTGAGAGAACCAATCAGAATCAATCACAAACAATAAAAGTCTTCAACAATCAGTGACCAATCAGTTATCAGGCAGTATTGATCAGTGTACCTCGTGGACGCTGCTGGGACTGAGCTCTGGACTGGTCTGAAGAGCTTTGATGATCTTTTGATAATGTGATGGATTATCTCCAAAGCTGATCTCCAACTGCCGCAAGAAACGGCGGCTACGTTCAAAGGCCTGCTGCTCCTCTAACTACACACAAACACAGGGTCTTTGGTCATCAATCGTTTCACACCACAACAAACAGACCAACAAAATGACAATCTTGTTCTCCAGGTGTTGCTCCAACTCACCAGTCCACACTGCAGCGCCTGCTCAGGGTGGAGGAAGGCCGCAAAGTCACGGAGAAGGTCTGTCCGCTCTCCCAGGATGCAGCGCAGCTTCCTGAACATCATCACCACCTCCTCTCCATCATCCACGTGTTCAAACTCCTTCAGCAGAGACACAAATTCCTCCACCTGCTCTGGGGTTTCCTGCAGGGCCTCACGCACCTGTCCAGACACAGAACCACCAGGGTCACAAACCCTGACCACAGTAACAGGAAGTGGGCGGTGCTCAGCCTGTCAATTCTGATGAACCCACCCTACTCAGGTAACTGTGAGCGAAGGCTGCGTCTTTGCTCTCCCGTTGCGGGTCGTTGTCAAGGATGTTGTCGTCATAAAGCAGCAGCAGTTTGGCGGTGTCTTTGCTGCGGCGTTCCTGACGGCTCCGCCGCAAGCTGACCTCCGCCTGACCTCGGCCACGGCCTGCAGAGACTCAGAGGTAAGAAAAAAATAGGAGACGGTGGACCACAACCATCTGACCAGGTGGTGCCTCACCTCGACCTCGGCCTGGACACCGTGCTCCTCCGCCGCCTCCTCTGGGTGTCCCTTCTTCTGAAGGCATCTCCTCTTCCCCTCCAATCTTATCAGCCCTCCCCTCTACTAGCCCCTCCCCTTTCTGCCCCTCTTCTTCCTCCTCCTCGTCCTCTTCTTCCTGAGAACCTGGGGAGGTTTGAGAATGTTCCTCCTCCGAGTCTCCTTCCGCACCATGTTGGCGTTCAGAGGCCAGCCAGGTCAGCTGTTTCAGTGTCTCCTAAATGGACAAACGTCAGCAATAGCTAGTGAGGACAAAGCTGTCGCTGCTTCCTTTCCAACCAAAAGCCATGACATCATTGTTATCTACACTTGTCCTTGCCTTTACCACCATCTTATCTTTGTCTCCTCAGAACCTTAGAGGAGACAAACATTTAGAAATAACATTGATTTATTTTAATGGCTTTTCTGAAACTTCTGAAAAACTGTATTTTCCATAACTTTTCCAAGGCTTGAAAAACAATTCCATAACATTTCCAGGTTTTCCATGACAGTAGAAACCCAGTCAACCTCATCTCTCCTCCTTTATCAACCAAGTGTTAGGGCTCTGTGGTCAAATGTACCTCTGCTGCCACCTCCTGGTCTCCTTCACTATCACATTCTCTTTAGCCTGATTTATTATTTTTCATATATCTGTGACATCTTTACCTGTAACTCAGGAACAGACAGCATGGACTCCTCTGACGCTGATGACATCACTTCCTCCTCGTCTTCATCTTGAGTAAGGTCATCGAAGTCTTCTTCCTCCTCTTCTTCTTCCTCCTCCTCCCCCTGGTCGTCCTCCTTGTCCTTCTCCCCCTCCTCTTCCTCCTCACCCCTCTCCTCTTTCTCCCCTTCGTCCTCCCTCTTATCTTCTCCTCTGTCCCTGTTCTCCCCGCCTTCTTCTCTCCTTTCCTCTCTGCCCTCTTCCACACTGTCCCCCTGTCTTTCTCCTTCTCCTGACTCCTCTCTGGGTCCTCCTCCCTCTTCATCTCCGTTCTCTCCTTCCCCTCTTTCCCCAACATCTTCCTCCTTATCATCATCCACTCCACCTTTTCTTCCCTCACCTTTTCCTTCTTCTGCTCTTTCTCCTCCTTTCCCGTCCTCTCTCTTCACGCGTTCCCTCAACTCCTCACCTTCTCTTGCCTTTCCCCTCTCCACCCCTCCTGTCTCCACCTCATTACTGCCCCCTTCCTGTAGACCGTCTCCTCTCACACTTGTGCTCTCCTCCTCACCCTCTCCAGAACCCACCTCCTCTTTCTGACTCTTGTCCCCCAGTGAGGAGCCTTCACCACCAACAGACTTCCTCTCGGGGCATGGCGGTATGTCATGGCTGGGACTGGAAAAGTCTGGCCCCAGAGCATGCTGGGATTGGGCAGGTGATATAGCTGAGGGCGTCATCACCTGGACAAACAGGTAGCTGGAATTGTTGGTAGGGGCAGGGCAAGGCATGATGGGAGCTGTGAGTTCAGAAAGGGGGAGCAACACAGGCTGTGCTTGTTTTCTGGGTAAAGTCTGAGTGTTGTCATCAACCGGAGGGAAGGGACAAAAGACAGAGGGTGCGGACAACCGAAGACCTTCTGAGTTCACGTCAACCTGGCTCTCCACCTGATCCTCCTCCTTCAGGTCAACTGGTGCTTTAGCCAGCGGCAGCAGAGTTGCATTATGTGCAAGTGTGAAGAGTCTTTTCTGCTTGGGCCGTGACTGACGACCTGATTTGTACGAGGGGTGGAGCCTGAGGTTGCAGCCTGCAGGGAGGGAGGCGGGGTAAGGCGCAGAACCCTGTCGAGTTTTCTGGATGATTTGCTGACTGTTCTAGAGAAGAAAAGTAACAGGATATGAGTCATAACCAGAACATTAGGGTTAGTGCAAGTTGTTTTGGAACACCAAATAAAAACCTTCAGCCAGTTGGGCATGTTAGGGACATTTCTATCCACTGGGGCGCGCTGGTCTCTACTGTCGATTCTGTTAGCGGCCAGAGGCAATGATGGAACAACACCGTTTGACAGATACATCTTTAAAAAAAACAAAAAAAAAACAGCATTAGGTTCAGTATCATCTGTCTTAAATAGTAGCGTCACTTGTCTAACCCCATCTAACCCACATGTGGGGACATTTCTGCCTAGCAGGACATAATTGGGCCGAAAATTGGACACAAGACCAATGTTCTTTGCTTCTTTGTCCCAATTAGCAAGAAAATGTGTAGGGAACATTGTAGGGAAAAGAAAAATTGGTATGAAAATTTCTACATAATCAAAATACAAATCAATGACTGTATATAATTTGGACACGTTTGTCAGAACAGATGAATGGACCTCATCTGGACCCCTGTCCTTAATGTCAATTAAAGAACCACGATCAATCATTCCCTCTGAATTAGCTTTCCACTGACAGCCATCTCACCACCAATCAAATGACATCACCTTGATGACACTGGTGGGCGGAGCCTTCCTGCTGCTCATTTCCCTCACATGTTTCCTGATGCTCGATTGGTCCCTGCACAGCAGGTAGGAGCTGATCAGCTGATCTGGCCGCACCGCCTTCTCAAAGTGTTTCAGCCCCAAAACGATCAGCCTGCACAGATGCATCATGGGATTAGACTGAAGCTGTTGGGAAACTGGATGAAAGTCCTTGACTCTGACGTCCACATACCCATCTTCTCCTGCGGTGTAGATACTCCGGAGGTGCTGACTGTGAAAAGCAGGGTCCAGACTGCACACAGGAAGCAGTTCTGGGTAGAGGAAAACAGGTCTGGTAGCAAATATCCAGGCCAGATTAGCAGGAAGCAGAGGGAAGGCCAGACCTAAGAAAACAACAGAACCTGTAAGAACCAGTATAAGAACCAGAAGCAGCTGAACTGACCAATCAGGAGCCAGGTCTCCTCACTGTTAGTGGTGGCCGTCATGGATGGGAGTAAGCGTCTGGAGGGAGGAGGAGCTGTAGGACGCCCCGCCTTCTGCTCTGACCTTTCGTCCACCGTCTGCAGTAGTGACATTGCCCCCAGGAGGTTACACGCTCTGAAACTGCTTGGATGAAACGTTTCCTCCTGAAGAACCGCAAACTGATGCAGCTCCTCCTACAAAGAAAGAAGGAAGGAAATGTTTGCTGGGACGGTTTTAGAGAAGGACAAAGTGTTCTAACGGCTAAACTTCTGCTCCAGGAGTTTTGGTTTTAGAAACTCACCAGATACTGTTTAGTGATGTCGGCCTCGTTGCTCAGCGCGCTGATGTAGCGACTCAGCAGGTGAACCTGTGTTAGCAGCTGCACATGCTGTTGGACACAGAGCTGCTCAGTCACATGTGACTTGTAAACAGGCAGTGAACGTACGTTGCATGTTTACCTGTTGCATTTGCTGCTGCAGCTGCTGTTTCTGTCTGATGTTCAGGTAGAGGGTGGGGCTCAACGGGCTCTGGCTCACCAGGACAGGTGTAGAAGAGCTGTGTTGTGGGTTGACTTTGCCCTTTAGGTTCCTGTCCTCCTGGTGATTATTGGTCGTGTCCTGCAGCGCCCTCCTGTTCTGCAAAGCTTCGAAACGCTTCTTGAAAGTACGTCGGCGCTCACTCAGCATCCCTGCCAACGGTGCTTCAAAGCTGCAAGTGAAAGAGACAAAGTCAGGGGACAATTTATATCTAAGACAAGGTAGAAAGGACGGGGTTGTCCTGGAACACAGAGGGAACATCATTTGTGGGATGACTTGGAGTCATGTTTATTTTGTTGCACAGTAATCGATGATTGTTTATGAATCTGATTTACAATATGTCCAGTATGTCCAAGACTCGGGTTTCGAATTACTTGCTGTGGTTAAACTGGGACCAGTAAGCTGTTTGTCGCCCTCTGCTGGACTCTTCTTCATACACTCTGAAGGCTGTAATAGCAGCAGTGGTCGTTTCTTTTCCTCCTGACCCAAACAGTGACAGCACTTCTCTGCTGCACCATCCCAACAGGAGGAACCACCAGTTCACTACTATGGTGATGAGGTCATCATTGTGGTGACAACTTATTCACACTGTTTCTTACTGTAAAGCCTGTGGAACGTTGAATTTAGGTACGTTCTGTGATGAAACATCTTCTTCTTCGTGTTCCTCCTCTTTCTCCTGCTCCTCTTCCTCCTGTTTCTTCTGCTGTTCCTCTCCTCTCACGGCCACTTTCTCCTCCTGTAGCTACAGGGCGACCAAACTTTAGCAGCAGAACTCACACAACATATTCCACTCAGATAATGTTGTTTAGTGACATCACTTCCTGTATGAGTCAACTAACCGTGTCAAACAGCTCGTCCAGCAGCTCGTTCACCTCCCTTGCTAAAATTGGAAAAAATAAAATGAAAAGTGATGACAACGTCCACCTTTTTTCTGTAACATGTCCCATCGTGGACACCTACTGGTGATCTGGACCGCGCGGTCGGTTCTGTAATCCTCCAAGTCGGGCTCATCTAGGTCTTCGAGGAAGTTGTACTCTGGGTCGTCTTCATCTTCAGCTTCCTCTGATGAACAAGGACAGATTAAAAGACTCTCATTTTGAGTTTGTCAAAAGTAAAAAGCAGTTTCGTTTTTGTTTTCTCGTTCTGGTTCTTCATGGGAGTCTTGACAAATACCTTTGTACAAACAATTCCAGGTCCTGTTTCTAATTTTCACTAGATCCTCTCTAATAGCTGTCCCTTCTGCTTGGCAACTCTATTCATAAATTCACTCTCATTCTTCAGCTCATTTTCTAACTCAGTTCTGTAACATATTTTACACAACAATATATTTATCTTGAAAAAAAATGAAAAATATATAAGGAGGGAGAAGGAAAAAAAATATTTAACTGAACCTAAATTTTAAAAATCCAACCTTCTTTATCAGGTGCCATCAGACCCTGCAGCCACTTGGTCCAGTGACGGTCCTCCTCCTGCTGGGTGGCGCTCAGATCGTACATGTCAGCAGTGATGTCAGGGGCCAGGAGCTCTGCCTCCAGCTGGTCCAGAGGAACGTTGACCAGATGAAGTTTGGATCGTGTGCGGAATGCCAGGCTGTCTGCCCTGCCACTGTCATCGTCTTCCTCATCTTTATCAGCGTCCCTGTCCAGAGACTGAGAGACAAGAGTCAGCAGAGTGGGCGGAGCCAAGTGGACAGAGGACTGGACGTGGATTTGTTTTACCTGACTGAAAGAGAAGGTGGAACCGCAATCCATCTCAGCCTCCACAGCGTCCAGCCGTTCCTGGAAGGAGCGCTCAGCAGGAGGACCAGGAGGAGTCGTATAAATATTCACCTCCTCTGCTACGTCCTCCTCTTCTTCCTCCTCCTCATATTCTTCATCATCAGGACAGTACTCTGTATCTGATGAGTCTTCCTCATCTTCAAGTTCAATGTCCACAAACTGAGGAAGCTGAAGAAACAGACCAGTGGTCAGAGAGACAGGGAGTCAGACAGACAGACAGACAGGGTGGATTGGATACCAATGATCATATAGGAGTCTGATTAAATTAATTAAGGTAATAAGGTATAGTGATGTACAGTATGTCTCCTTCCATGGCTGTGGTTTGTAATTACATGCAGTAGTAGAACTAGACTTAAACCAATAAGCTGTTTGTCGCCCTCTGCTGGACTCTTCTTCATACACTCTGAAGACTGACAGCAGCAGCAGTGGTCGTTTCTTTTCCTCCTGACCCAAACAGTGACAGCACTTCTCTGCTGCACCATCCCAACAGGAGGAACCACCAGTTCACTACTATGGTGAGACATAGGTCAGACAGACAGGCAGGGTGGAGGGACAGACACTTTGATTTTACCTTTTCTGTGACAAGCGTTAGCTCCCCAAAGATCAGCGGCTGCAGACAGAGACAGACAGGGGGACAGTCAGGAGGACAGTAACTATTAACTTAAGGAGTGAGCAGGTGTAAAGTAGCAGAGAGGTTTATAGGGAATCACCTGTTCTTCCTCGACAACCTTTTTCAGTCTGGAGCGAGTCATTTTTTGTTCCTGACGGAAGACACAAAAAAATTACACGATAAAAAGTCAGAAAAACTCGTAGGTTGAGAGACAGACAGGACAGACAACTTTATGACCAAAAGGTTGAGGCTCACAAACAAAGGCAGATCCTGAGTTTCTCTGATGGCAGTTTTCATCATCGCTACCACATGTTCATGTGTGATGACCTCCTGACCACAGAGAGAGAGAGAGAGAGAGGTTACTGTGTGTGTCTGTGTGACGTGTTTGGTCAAACAGTAGGTGAAAACACTCACATGCAGGATGGCACGAACATTCCCTCTGGTCAGGTTGTGTTCTCTGGACTTCCTGTCCAGGTCAATGTCCAATTTGCCCAGTTCATCATCACTGGACTCACTTGTCTCTTTAGTGAACGGATCAACACCTGAGGTCCTGCCCAACTGGAGCGTCCTGGTCTGTGTCCATGTCTTCCTGTCCAACCTCAGACTCTTGGGCTGAAGTGGACACGTGTCATGTGGGGCTGGACGCCTGAGCTCTATCTGCTGAGAAGGCTGTGACATCATCAGTCATTAGTATGTACCAGTGTCTGAGGGTGTCACTTACTGTTATGCCTTCAGTGACGTCATAGTCTTGTCACGTCATATTAATACACCTCATAGTAACATAAATATGACAACAGGACTTGAGAATCAACACATATACATTATATCACCCTTTTTACAAGCTAGGGCATGAAAGTGTTGCACTCTACACAGGGCCAGCTAGAAGGCTCTGATGTCACAATCTCACAAGATGATTGGTCTGATCGCTGTAAACTGAACGGGCTGCGTCTATTCACTCATAGCGATTCTGAAGGCTCTGGCAGATTTCATGGAACCTGACGACACTAGCTACCTGAAATATGATTGGATAAAAGTTTTTTTCTCAACTTTTAAACTCTTTTTCTATAAATAAAAAATAAATAATAAAACAATTCTATTTAAAAATAATTATGAATGTGTGAGTATGTTGAGGCCAGCAGAGAATGCTTTGCTGACCACAAATAAAAAATAACCTAATAGGAAAGAAATACTACTGATGTGTGTTTTGTTTTGAATATAAATTCTCATATATTTATGATATTGAGCTTTGGTTGTTTTAGATTCAACATTCGTTAGATTTTTTTAAATATAATTATACATTATTTGTATACATAAAACATAAATTTGAGTTTGACATCCCCTCTATAACTCATCACAACATCATTGGATCATGTGTGTTCAGCTGAACAGACGCACTGGGGGTTTGACCAATCGGTGAATTGTTTTTATTGAGCGTCTTATTTACAGCGTCTCAAGACTCGTAGAAAACTCATAGGTTTGCGTTAAAATAAAGTCTGTTTCCAAATTCCTTTAATAACGTCATTAGTTTTTTAGCGCCAATGTTCTACTCACTAATAGGTGTCCACCACATATAGCTATAGCTGAGCTAACGCATTTAATCGAATACAGGTTTATGGCGCAAACTGCGGCACTCGAATAAAAAGCAAACTACGACGTAAGCACCTACCGCTGGAGTGATGTCAGCAGCCATCATAAAGTGTCGGGATATTCCGGTGAAAGCCCGGTTAGCCCGGTTCGACCCGGTAGTTTCTGTTAGCTCCTCAGTTAGCTCCGTGCGCTCTTCTTCCGCCAATAACATCCACACTTCCGCCTAGACACTTTCACAATAAAACCGAAGTGACGCCACAGTTTGGGTCAATTCATTGTCTACTGTTGTGGAATGTTCTGAAGAGATAAATAATGCTTTATTTTCAGTATATATTTAAATATTAAATATTTGTCAATGAAATGTTATTGAAAAATTATATTGTTGTTAATACATATGTTGATGTAGTTTCTTAGTTATAGCAATTCCAAACCGTGTTTTATGCCAATCTAACGTCGAATGGACTAAAGTTATTTTGACTTTATAAGTGAATCATCACATGGCAATTTCAAATGACCATTTTTGTAGTCCAGCAAAAAGTGTCAAAAGAATGTCAAAGATCAAACCAATGTTCACCTGTGTAGTCCAGGTTATGCCTTTGGTGGGTGGTGTTTTTTGTTTTTCTCTGTCAGTTAGATTTTTATAAGTTTTTTTTATAATGGAGCAGATGTGGTTGAACCTTTTGACTTGAAAAAACACAAGATTGGACAGGTGCAGGGTGAGGAGCAGAGAGATTAGGACTAAAATGAAGTAAAACGCATAAAGGGTTAAATTCTATAATGTTTTTAGGCTTCACTACACCATCGAAATATGGACATTACAAAGAAAAAAAGTTGAATAATATAATGTTAATATATATTGTAATAAATGTGTTTGAAACACCCTCAGTGATGGTGCATTCAGGAACACCTGACAATTGCTGAATATCAACCACCACTGAACACAGATTAGTCCTATTAGACCACTGATTGGACCACCAGCTGGACCACTTAGTGGACCCCCGACTGGACCGCTGGAGAGGGTGGAGTGGCTCAACCTATGTTAAGGCATTTCTACTCTTTCAGACTCCAACTCAACCACTGCAGCACTTCCTGTCAGAGATCACTGCACTGGTGGAATATTAGGGTTATTTTTAAATATTTGTATTGTACCTTCCTCATGATTCACTTCATTTTATATAAAAAAAAGTGAGTTTTTTTGTGTCTGTGTGTGTCTGTGTGTGTGTGTGTGTGTGTGTGTGAAAGAGAGAGAGAGAGAGTGATCGTGGGAACTATTCTGCAAGAATCCAGCACATCAGTTGCCATAGAAACTGTGTTTCCATGGCAGTCACCGTGTGTGTGTGCGTGTGTGTGTCTTTGTGTGGACCACTTGGTGGTTTAGTGGACATGTGGGTTCAGACCTCACAGTTGAATGTTACACAAGTGACAGTGACAGTCAATACTGACGGTCTGTTGCTCACACAGACCACATCCACTCTACAGTGACCATGTCCCCCCTCCCGCCCCCCAACCCCAACTCTTCCACAGCCTTTCCATATATAGGGTGAAGATCTGTGGTCGGAGTGATGGAGATAAAGTTGGAATGTTCTATTGAAATCAGGGCAACATACTAGATAAATAGATAGATAGATAGATAGGTAGATAGATAGATAGATAGATAGATAGATAGATAGATAGATAGATAGATAGATAGATAGATGTAACTTTATTAATCCCTGAGGAGTATCCTTTAGGAAATTCTGAGAAATTATTATTATAAATCCTGGTTAATCTGTCAGATCATTTTGGTACATACAGAATTGTGTGTATCCATCCGGAGCTGTTTCAGGGCCAGTGTTTCTGTGCATCCCTGCAGGTGTAATGTATATTAAGGGCGGATGGAAAGTGTCTGTTATGCAGTGCAGGTGCTGTATAAGTGCAGGGTACACAGAGTAAATGTGCGTCAGTGCTGTGTTAATGTCATGTCAGTGTCACCTGCAAATGCCAGGTGTAATTTAGGCACCGTGTACATGGAGTTTACACACACAGATGTACAATGAGTGAGTTCAGTGTTGACTCAGTGTCAAGGTGGAGTCAGTCTAGATCAGTGCTTCTCAAAGTGTGGGGCGGGTCCCCCTGGGGGGGCGCGGTGCGACGCTAAGGGGGGCACGTGTGACCCCGGGGAACATGCTTTTTTTTTCGCCGTACTACAAGTGTAATTGCACATCCTTGTAAGTTGAACTATATCTCTTTCTTTTAGTTTTCTTTATGTTAACAAGAATACAATGTTATGTAGAGGTGTAACTAGAACAATTTTATAGACAAATGCTGTTATTTATAGTTGCTGTGGCAAATTGTTTTCCTCTTGCTGGGGGGGGGGTGTAAGAGAAAATAATTGAGAAGCACTGCTCTAGATTGAGGTGTCCAATGAGTAGATCTGGATGCAGTAGTAGATCTTACAGGGAGTGCAGGTAGATCTTGGGAACTTATCAATAGTATAATGTGTATAAAATATATGTATGTATTAAGATATTAGGACAACACAGACAGGAAGGTTTGGAGAAAAAGCTAGAGAAGACAGATTGAGATGGTTTGGACATGTTCAGAGGAGGGACAGTGGACATATTGGGAGAAGAATGATCCTAGAGATGGAGCTACCAGGTAGGAGACGAAGAGGAGATTGATGGATACAGTGAGGGAGGACATGGAGGTGGTTGGAGTTGGAGTTGAGGAGACAGAGGACAGGGGGAGATGGAAATTGTTGACTCGCTGTGGCAACCCCTGAAAAACGGTATAAGCTGAAAGGAGAAGAAGAAGATCAAGATGTCAAATTCATATGAACAAATATAGATTCAGAGTTTTCTCGCAGCTACATCTCATTTGAGAAGAAGCTGTTGAGACCAAGTGTGAACGCCCAGATTTAAATGATCTGTCTGGAGATTGTGTGGATTCAGTGTCAATGTCCTCGAAATACTGTGAAAACATGAGTGGTGTGGATCAACCAGGTGAAAGACAAAGTGGATTCAGTTCAAAGTCATGGAATTCTGGTTGTGGGGAAACATCGAGGGAGGTGTGGGTGAGGAGGGGTCTGCGGATACTGTTGTCGCAGCTCTGACGTTGTGAGGGGGGCGAGGAGGAGACAGAGGAGAGAGGGAGGTGGAGGAGGAGCGTCAGTGCAGCAGTAGCGGCAGCTCTGTCAGTAAACAGTCTGTACCAGAGAGGAAGAAGGAGGGAGAGAGGGAGAGAGAGAGAGAGAGGCAGAGGGGAAGAGAGAGGGGAGAAAGAGGATCAATGATGATGGAGGAGAAGATTCTTCAACAGCACAGCGGTAAGACTCTTCATCATCACCTTCACCACACAGACATCCTGTATGTTTTCACTTTGGTGCTGATGCAGCTAAGACAGCATTCATTTGAGGCAACACACACACACACACACACACACACACCTACACACACCTACACACACACACACAAAGTGCACACTGCGTAAATTTAGACATCACTGCGTCAGAGCTGCGGACTGACGTAGAAATCTGCATGTCTGTTCTGGAATGACATTCCACCACACTGCTTCATCATCATCATCACTGCCACCAGGATCATCATCATCATCATCATCATCTTTATTAGCAGCAGCAGCAGCAGCAGCAGCAGCAATTTCCTGCCCCTCCATCAACCAGACCTCAGTTCCATTAAAATCCTCAGAGAAATTCATGATTCATGATTGGACCTCACAGAGACGCAGCAGCAGTCCTCCAGCTGCTGCCTCCATCACTAAGTTCTACTGCATTCATTTTTACTGTGTTATCTTGAGTCTTCCTTTAAATGTTTAAAGTTTCCTTAGCAACAAAGACTCACCACAGGAGGCAGTGTTGTACCCGTCTCTGCCAGATTCAATCACTGACTCAAAGCAATACACCAAATAATTCCACATAAATATATATATATTTTTAATTGTGAGCAACAACATGCCTTTTTCCTGGCAGGTCATGTGACTTCCTGTGAAAGCTGGGTTGTCAGCGTTCAGCTAAGTTCCTGTGGTCAAGAAGTCTAAGTTGACGTAGAGGATCATGGGAGATGGAGGCCCGCTGCAGACTGAGGGAAACGCCCTCCTCAAAGCTGTCTTCCAGGGAAAGCTTCGACTGGCCCGTTTGCTGCTGGAAGGCGGAGCCTACATTAATGAGGGCAACGAGCGAGGCGAGACCCCTATTTCTGCCGCCTGCTTGGCAAGCTACGACGACCCGCAGACCCGTCATCGAATGGTTCGATACCTCCTGGAGAAAGGTGCCGACCCAAACATCCCTGATAAGAGTGGACGGACTGCACTGATGCACGCCTGTGCTGAACAGGCGGGGAAGGAGGTGGTGTCCCTGCTGCTGGAGAACGGAGCGGACCCCAGCCTCAAAGACTACTCCGGCTCCTCGGCCCTGGTTCATGCCATAAACAAGGGAGACAGAGACACGCTGCAGGTGCTGTTGGACACCTGTAAGGCCAAGGGCAAGGAGGTGATCATCATTACCAGTGACACATCTCCATCAGGAACCAAGAAGACCAAACAGTACCTCAACTCGCCTCCTTCTCCTGGCATTGTGGACAAGATGTCTCCTGCCTGCATGTCCCCCTCAGAGGTAGAGATTGGAACGTCCTCACCAGCAGGGGGCCAGACTGAGGAAGGAATCTTTAGTTTTGCACTCACTTCTGCCCTCCCGTTACCGTCCGCTCGTCCTCCTGGTGAGAAGAGACCACCACCACGCAAGCTCCTGAAGAGGTTAAATTCGGAGCCCTGGGGTCTGGTGGCGCCCTCTGTGCTAGGCAGCATTTCTCAAGACCGTGAAACGACCAAAGGTCTCGAGGAGGAGGACAGTAGCAGTGAGGTCAACAAGACGATAACAGAGATTAACGGCCTCTACATCTCAGAACCAGTCAGACCTCTGCTATCGCGCAGACACAGCATTGAGACCCATGACCCGTGTTCCCCCAAACTCATCGACAGGTCCTCCTCCGAGGACTACACTGCCCTCTCTGCATCCTGGGCTGAAAAGGTCCAACAGCACCAGAACCTGTACCGCAGGAACACAGCCCCAGAGTCCCAGGAGAACGCAACGGGACCTGGACCGGTTGCAGCTCGGACTCTGGCGTACCCTAAACTGACCCGAATGGAACACTACGAGTCTGACACTCACCTCTGCCCAGAGTCTATCCCTGATTCTCCAGATTCAGGTCGTGTGTCTGTTGAGAGAAGGAGGTACAACGCCTCCCCACTGTCCCTGGTTACCAGCTCCTCCAGGGAGTCATTGGAGAACATTCCTAACTCCGTCTCACCCAACTCTCTTCGTCGGCGTCCCCCTGGACTTCTGGAGCGAAGGGGTTCCGGGACTCTCTTGCTGGACCACATCTCCCACACCAGACCCGGCTTTCTGCCTCCACTCAATATCAACCCCCAACGGCCCATACCTGATATTCGAGCTAATGGAAGGCCCAGCTCCCCGGTTCACGCTGGACACAAAATTTTGGTCCCGGTGGCTCCAGCTTCACCCAAGCGGGGGATGGACTTCAAGATGAAGAAGAAATTGTTGAGGAGACACTCCATGCAGACTGAGCAGATGAAGCAACTTTCCACTTTCCAGGAGATTCTGGCTGAGAAAGTAATTGAGTCAAATGGAGACTGAAGAGGCAGATGATTGGTCGGTTTGTAGACATTGAAAACCACTTCCTGTTGTGGAGAGTTGGATCTTCAGTCTGAGATTGAACTTCGTATACAACACCTGACAGTGACAGTTCATGTTTTTATAGTGTGGTTGTATGACATAAGAGTCCAAACACAAACCTGTGTTTTTCTGGCTTGTGTTGATGCAGGAGCTGCTGGTTCACTGCTGCCTCCAGTGGTCTCTTTGTGTCACTGAGTTATGTTGGACCAAAGTATTAAAAATTTCACGAAATAACAATAATTATTAATAATAATGGAGGCAGCAGTGGATCAGCAACTGTTGGAACTTCTTCTCATTACAGATGAGTGAATGGTGAAAAAAACTGCGACAAGAAGCAGAGAATTTTTTTCTTGCTCACCAAATTCCAAAGAGAAAAAAAGATTTCATTTGGTGAGCCAGGTGATTGGTGGTAAAAATGTATTTTGTGTTTTAGTTGGCAGGTGGCGCTATTTTCCTTCAGCAATGTGTTCATACAACCACCTGTTAAAAGCTGAACTGACCTTTTAATGTTTAAAAACTTCAAATAAATGTTATCTTCAGAAATACTTCCATGTGTAGGACTGACGAGGACAAAGATTGATGGGGACCGGGACTCCTTGGGTCCACGGCCAATGAGAACCGGAGCTGGTGAAGACCAGCTCCCGATATGGACTGATCCTGGTGCAGTTTGTTAAAATGTTGATGTTTACTGATGCAGTTTTTGCACCGAGCCAGTTTTTTCTGCTGCTCTGTTCGTTTAACAACGATCAATAGTCAATAGTCAATCAATATAAATTATTTATCTGTGTTTGTTATGTTTGGAAGGATTGTGCTATTAATCTGTTCATTCCAAAGACATCGAGTGATGATCTGAGAGTGTAAATAACAAAAAGACACAGGTGGCGCTGCAGTTCTGGAGATTGTAACCAACAACATCATAACTAGAAGCTAAGACTGTGACATCACTTCCTCAGGAAGTAACACAAGTGCAACACAACTTTCTCTTAGATCATTCTACAGCTCTAACAGTATCTGGACTTCCGGGACGCCTCAGGGTGGTGATCCACAGGTACTGCAGATCCATGAACTGGTTTCGGAAACGTGTTCTTCATGTGGGTCACTCTGGTTTACATTTGCTGAAGAAAACTCACGTTAGCATCTAAGGTTAGAAGATATAAAAGGTTCAGACTGATTTTAAAAAAATTTCAGTTCAGGGTTTTTAAACTGGTTTAAAGTAATGGTTAACATTATGACCAAACTGGTCCAAAATAGAAACACTCATTGATTCAGTCAATTTTTGCACTGGTATCACTTGGTTTGAACTGGTTTTAAGTGAAATCTTCTGGTTTATTCTTACCTACATCTTTGGTACCGAAAGTATTTGGGCAATGAAAGCATTTACAGGTCATTTGACTTGTTTTGATGAGTTAAATCTGATTTGTAGTAGCATAAACTGTTTGGGATTCATTAGCATCACTTTCTGGTTGACACTGGTTAGTTAGGCCCAGGTTAAGTTTACTAATTGGGCAATGAGTATTACCTTGTTCTGACACAATTAGGTCAATGTTATTACACTGCCTTAAAGTAGTAAAGTTTGGTTGATTAAAGTTGGTTGATTTTTAAGGCTACAGTCTGTTTACACTGGTGGTTAGGGTTAAGTGGATCCAGCTCAAAAGCTACACTAATCTGTACTATTTTAACTTAAGTTAATAATGGATAAAGTTAAATAAGCTGATGAGACATTTAAAACGGGTCAAACCGATGTGTAAAGTGTTCTGAATCAAAGTGTTTCACAGCTTTCAGACTGGTTTACAGCAGCATCCAACGGTTCAAACTGGTTTACTGTATTTTATTCTGGTTCAGTCCCATTCACAGTGGCTTAAACCTGCAAATTGTAATTGAGATTGGCGTAGATTGGTTTTATTCTGTTTCAAACTGGTTTGCACTGGCTGAATAGAGGTCAGACCTGTTGATAGTGGACAGGCCTGTTATTGCTGGTCGATACTTGAAGTTTAAACTAAATCAGAGTATTTTTGTAAATGGCCGTGGGTGGAGAGAAATGTCTGTTTATTTTTCTTCTTTCTCTTTGATTGTGACAGTGAATAAACACTTTTAAATGTCTCAAACATCATTGTGTTCAATGAAGGTCATTTCAAACGTATTTAAGTTCACGCTGAAAATAAAGTTGTTAAACCATTAAAGGTAAATGTGTTTGCCGTTACCACAGCAGCAGTTGTTCTGAGCTTTCAACTATCGTCTCCATCATCATTAGGGCCCAGCTCAAACAAACGTCAAAGCTGCTGCAGGAATAAATCCACCTTTGGCCGTTAAGATGATTTTAAATGGATGGATTAGTCAGTTGGTCTCCGACCTAAACATCACTTTTATCCCTTCTGTCTTATTTTTTGAGGGAAACATTGTTGATACACTGTCTCCCACGACGGCAAACAACTGGGAAATAAATCCAGATGGATTCTAACGCTAAATGATAAACACATCAGTCAAAATGGTAATAACCCAATATGTGATTTATTGATAAAAACATAACGAAAGGACAGAAAAATATTTACAATTATAGTTCAATAACAGCCAATCGTGATGAATAAGAACTGCTGAGTAATCAAGAACAGCAGAAATGATTCAGCTGCTATCAAATAAAAACAAAGACGAGTAGCAGAGATATCTCACTCTGTCACTGAAATCAGAGAGGGTATAAGTGCAGATTGGAAAAAGGAGAAAACCAAGGAAGCATCACACTGGCATCTCAACATTTATATGTGAATATAAATGCAGAATATAGAAAAAAAAAAGAGACAGACGTTCCACTCAATATCAAATTTAAAATACTGCAGGTTAAAATGGATAGGAATATCTGAGCGTCACAACTTAGACGCGGGTTAGGCTGCTGTTCTGCAAAGGAGTGATATACATTTACTATAGTGTTTCTTCTAGAGGAAGTTAGTTGTGTGTATATAAATGTTATACTTTGTGCTTTATAGTGTCCCTTTAGAAATCTGTGTTTTTTTTGGTGATAACAGAGGGAACTGAGACGTGTCACTCTGTTCACTTCTTAAAGAATTTCTTGTTGAGCAGAAATATGAGTAGGTTGACGTTGATCTTAGCTTTGTCGAACATTTTCATCACAGCGACGCCGTCGTACTGAAGCTGCAGCAGATCCTAAAAAAGCAAATAAATAAAAAAAACATTGAAGTATTTATTTCAGTAACATTCTGGTCTGTGAGCACTGGTGGAGTCCCACCTGGTACTGAAGCAGGAACTCTTCCATTTCAACACCGAGAAAACGTGTTTTCACTCTGAAGCTTCCTTTTTCAGGACCAGGAACGATGTCAAAGACAACATTCTTAAACCTGAAGAGAGCAAAGCCACATGTTTGTAAAAAAAATAAAAAAAAAATATTGTGATGACATCCTTGTTGTCGAGTGTGTGACGCTGGCAATGAAAGACTTACTGAGTAGCTGGCAAGTCTTGGATTTCTATCAGAACTCCCTTCTCATGCAGCCGGGTGGCGCTGTAGCTGAGCACAGGAGCCTTCTTCTTCCCTTTACTTTCTGTTGTCTTTTTATTGGTCGATTTACTGCAACCAAACAGAGTCAGTGAGTTTCATTGGCTTTTGCCTGGTTACCATGTGATTACACTTAATACTTAACCAGACTGAACTGAACTGCCACACATACCTGCTTTTAGTCAGGTTGTCCAGACAGGAAGTGATGTAATGTCGGTAATAGTCCACCTGTTCGCTGTGGAAGCGGCTCTTGGTCTGCAGGCTGCCCAGTGTCTGACGCAGCTTCGCCAGCTCCGCCCCCCTGCGCTGACGCCTCAGACGCTGCTGACGAATGTCCTGGAGGTGACAAACCGGGGTCAGAGCTGTGCTGCGACCGGTGCACAGGCGCAGGAAGTGATGCGTGCCCTACCTTAGCGAGCATCTGCAGGATCTGTTTTTCGCTGTCATCTGGTCTCAGAACTCCCAGACCCTCCAGGCGGCGCAGATTCCTCAGAATCTTCCGCTTCTTCTCTTCCAGACTCAGTTTTCCGTTGGCGATCAGGGACTGGTTTCTCTTCAGCTTGTCAGGAGTCCGAGCATCCTGCTGAGCTCGCCGCTGGACCAACCAGTCGTGACACGCTTCCTGTTTGAACAGTAGAAAATGACACGTTAAAACGTCATGATAATTCCACCACGACGGCGAAAATGTTCACAGTGAATCACCTGGTGGTGTGAGGGTGTGGTTCTGAGAATATCACGCAGACAGTCTCCTGGCTGAGTCCTGATGACGTCTACAATCAGCTGCTTTGTACTGGAAACAAACACATCACATCAACAGACGCTACCACACACACGTGACCATCAGAAGACACACTGAGACTGAGCAGACGAGAAGAAGAGACCAAACTAGCCACCTGAGCAGCAGACCTCTGGCGTCTGGTTTGTCCACATCGTCATTAAAAATGTCAAACTTGTTTGTGAGAGTGAGAGAGATTTCATGTGTGAGTCCAGACTCTGGTCCGGGATCCACAGGGGATGAACAGGTCTCCCCTAAAACAGAAGGTTCAGAAGCAACATCAACCAGAGGATGGATGAAAAACAAAGGTACATTTTTTTTTACCTATTTTTACCAAAATATAAACCAAAATAAAATTGAAACCGTGCATTTGTTAAACCTGACAACTGGGTACAGCAAAACTAAACTGATCAAGTCACCAGGTCTGTACAGTACATTTGGGTGAAGCTGTAATACCAGTGAGCTCCTGTAGGGTGGGGACTGATCCCAGATCCTGGAGCAGGAGTCTGAGTGGGTCAGAGGAGTCGGGACATAAGGCCTCCTGGTGTTCAAGCAACAGCTGAGGACAAATGGACAAATAACTTTAGTTAAAAGCAGTGTTGGGCCTAATTTGTTACTTGTAACGCCGTTACATAGTAAAACTACTTTTCTTGGTAACTAATAACATAACGTGTTACTTTTCCCGATTCAGAAACGCCATTATTGTTACTGTGGTGTAAAGGGGCGCGTTACTCGTCTAATTATCTATTTTGTTTTTATTGTTCCACTACATTTCATTATGATAGTTGATACAGAACACAACACTGACCTTTTTTTAATGGGTAAGTTAATGGGTAAGTAACTAGTTACTAGTTATACACACACGGTTCAGGAGTAATTTAGTAACTAGTTACTTTTTTCAGAGCAGTAACTAGTAAAGTAATAAGTTACTTTTTTAAAGTAACTTGCCCAACACTGGTTAAACGTTAAAACAAAGCAGGAGAGAACTTGTTTCTGAGACCATGTCACTTTTAGTTCAACACAGAATTTATCGAGGTTTTTGTTCGGGCGTCGGGACAAGCGCTGTGACGGTGGTCTCAGTCCTGGTCCATGTCTCACCTTGTGCGTGTTGATGAGTTCACTGACAGAGACGTAGATCACCGGTCTGGTGACATTGAGGAGTTCAGAGAACTCGTCCATGCTGAAGCGCTCGTCAGGCTCAGGGACGTCGCACACACTCACCAGGAACTTCCTGCCGGGACAGAGAAACTGTTACTGATACTGCAGATTGACCAGTTGATTCTTGTGGACAAACAGAGACACGTGCTGGACTGGATCTGCCGCAGGTGCTGACCTGAACTTTCCGTGCATCTGGCTGATGTACTCGTTCAAGGCCCTGATGTGACTCCCGTCTCCGTGGAAGTGTTTGTTGGCGGCTGCGTGCTGCAGCATTCGTGCGATGGTGCCCAAGAGGTGGCGCACGTCTGGCTGCAGGGCGGAACCGGCAGATCGCTCCAACACGTCAAACCCGTCAGGTGCCACCACAGCCGGGTTCATGTAGCGGTAATAAATCAGGTTACCTACAATCTTTAAAAGGAAAAAAGAGCGTCTGATGATGAACTGTTCTTCGGGGATTCAGGAAATGACATCACAGCAGTGACATCTTTGTTCTCACCTTGTAGAGCTCCTCCTCCCTGGCGCGAGGAAACTTTGCTTTGAGGGCGTCTCTAAGAACTTTGGCTGTGTAACGAAGTCCATAACTACAGAGCAAAGAAGAGACAAATACTGGTTAGAGAGCAGAGAAAAGGACAGACAAGTGAGACTAATCTGCGAGGACGAACTTGTCTGCAAGGACACAACTTACGGTAGTTTGCTTAGGTTGGAGATAATGGCTTTAAAAACTCTATCCGTCATATTCTTCAGGTTGATGATTGCGATGTCCACTCGTCTCTGAACCTCTGGGTGAGACAGAGCTTCGTCTGCGGTAACGTCGTAGGGCAGACAGCTGGGAGACATAGGGGGAGTGAGACACGCCCAAACGAGGACAAGTGAATGCAGCGGCGGATGGACAGACATGCTGCCATGTCAGACCTCTTTAGTCCGGTCCGGCTCTCGCTCTGGTTGATCCAGGTCTTGTAAACCTCCACAGGGTCAGTCTTGATGCTAACGCTGGATTCTTGGAGGACGTCCTGCAGCGCCGGAGCCAGAATATGTTTCAGAGCGCCATCTCCACCAGCGTGACGATAAAAGTTCACCAGCATCTTGATGACCACGGGGTTTCCTGTCACCACGTCCTTAGGCTGCTCCACCTTCAGACTGTGGGGGGAATTACACAATATTTACGACAGAGTTGTTAAATATGGAACAAAGTTTGTTGACGATGCCGTGACCAATTACCGGATCTCATAGCGCAGGGCGGCGGTGAACAGCTGCAGCAGCAGGAAAGCGTCTCTTTTGTCTGAACCGTAGTTGAACAAGGTGAACACTAATGTCTCCATGAAGGACGCAGAGCCAGACGGAGGGAGGAGGAACAGGAGCTGAGCCAGGTAGAGAGGCTGGGTCTGTGAAGGGGGAGAGGAGGAGGAGTGAGAAACTGATGAAGGAAACTCCTCGTCACTGTGATGGACAACACTGGACACAATGAGACATTCAACTCGTCACCGAAGACAACGTCCCAACACTGCACCAAAGTTCAGTGAACCTCAGTGGTAACCTGGCAGCTGGTGGATTCGAACCTGAAACCTATAGCTATCACTGCCCAACTGGGTGATAGGCCTTGTTTTCTCTGGCTACCCAGCATGCACTTGGAGTTTTACCCAGGTTTGTAGATATTGGACACTTTAATCACAATGGAAACAGGCCTTATTTCTTGGACAGTTGCAGTGGGTGGAGTCTGACCTGCAGCAGGTAGAACAAATGTTGGTATCCCTCCAGCTTCTCCCTCTTGTCTCGACTCAGAGCCTTCAGGCCTTTGTTCTTCTGAACGTCCATCATGTCCGAGAGCTGCTCCTTGTTCTTCTTGGTCAGTTTCTTACAGTGAGAGACCACTTCCTGTTCCGCAGACACACACACACACACGTCTTATAAGTTGGCGACTCTGCTTCCCTCAGTTCGAGACATTCCGTCCGTCCCGTAGGCCGCTCACCTGCAACGTGGCGCGGTTGCGGACCAGCAGGCCGATCTTCAGGTCCATCAGGTCCAGGTCGGCCTCCAGCTGTCGGTTGAATCTGATGCCCCTCACCACATCCTCCCTCATCTTCAGGAGCTCCGCCTCCTCTCTGATGTCACTGTCGCCCATGTCCAGGAGGTGGAGAAACCTCCTCACCACAGACAATGGGGGGATGTCACCGTGCACTGAGACACAGAGGGCCAATCAGATCAGAGAGTCAGTCTTCACACAGAAAGATGATGAAGATGTCGTCCAATAAGAGGCGTTGTCCGGTGATTAACCCTTACCTAACATCCTGTATTGCTCCCGAGCTCTGCTGGCTCTGAAGAAGGCCTGGATCTTTACAATAGCACCCACCTGTGGATAACACAGGTCATGTGTTCACTGTAGGTGGCGCTACAGTTTTTCCAACTGGTTCACACTAAATTCTTACACACAGATGGCAATATCAACAGACAAACAAATAAAACAAACAAACAAATAAAAAAACACAAGGTCTGTTTTGGACGATGTTCAGAACTAACCTATAAACCAGATAAGGGCAAACTATGGCCCAGGGGCCGGAGGAGGCCCATTTGGCTTTTTGATCTGGTCCATCAAAATTGTCTAAATGATACTATGATTAAAAATGAACTTTTTCTTAAGAGATGGCAGAGAAAAGGTATTTTAACATTTAACCTAGTACATATTCTACGTGCTGGTGACAAGATAAACCTGATTCTGACCCCGGCCTCCTGTCAAATTTAAGGATATTCAGGAAGTCAAAATGTGTGGCTCTGCCTACTTCTATGAACTATCACCATGTGAATGCAGAAGCTAACGTTAAGGAGCTAAGAATATATGTTATAAACCCACTTGTCTCATACTCTTGTCGTGTTTTAATTGTTGCTAGACAAAAAAAAAAAGGTGAAACTAAAAGGACTGAAAGTGGAGCAATTTTTAAAGGTTTCCACTTTCAGGAACTAAGAAGAGAAATTGATCGTCCACTGACTCACGTTACGTCTGAAGAAGTTCAGCCGAGCTCTGTACCTCCTTCTCGCCAACCACATCTTCACCATGGACTGAATCTAAAGAACACATGAGATGTAATCATGTCAGGAAAAACTAAAGTCACACACAGACACACAGAGAGAGGATGCTGCTCACCTTCACCACAGCTCTCCAGTTCAGGTAGAGGAACTGAAGTCTCTGTCGGTACGCCCTCTGCTGGACAAACCTCCTCCAATGAGCCTGAACACCAGAGAAAAACATATTGCAAAGTGTCCTCACCTGTCTGACTTCACCCACATCCACCCGCACAAATGACTTTGACGTTTTTTTAATAATCCATCAAAGTAACATGCTACAAACTCAAGGCTCGTGGGCCAGGTGTGGCTCGCCAAGAGGTTTTCTGGTGCCTGGGACCATGCCCCCGAAATTATGGACCCAGTGTGGTCCTTCAGTTAAACCCAATCTAAAGTGTTTACGAACCTCTTGCTAAATGACACACACGGACCTCAGGAGCATAAAAGCCGATGATGATGATGCTGCTCACCTGGATGACAACCACAGCAGGTGTCTGACGGCTCCAGAACTTCCGTCGAGCCTCCACCCTCTGTCGGACCAGGAACCCTCGACAAGCCGCCTGCAGACCAACGATGAGGGCTTCGTTGCTCCTCCAGAGGGCGCTGCGATTGTGTGAACTCCACACACTGCTGACCACTCCCTTCAGGTAGATATATGACGTCAGCAACATCTAGAACTACGGAACTTTTGTAGACCACGTTGAACTCGGTGCTGTACGACATAAGAATTCACCTGGACGTCCTCTCTGTTGATGAAGATGTTGTTCTGGATGAAGTTGGGGGGTTTGTCCCATGTTCCCTCCAGTTTACTCGTGTGGAAGTAAAAGTAGGAGTCATCCTCCAGGCGGACTCGAACCCAGGGACTCCTGTTGTCTCCTGGAGGTCAATGGTGTTCACAACAGTTTAAGTCAATTTAAGTCAGTGGACACCCGTGATGTAATATCTCCACGGCTCAGTCGTCAGTTTTTTTACCTGCTCGTCGCCTCTGTGCGACCTCGTTGCTCAGGTGCGTCTGGTAATCGCGAGCACAGTCAGACACCAGTCTCTGTAGCTGAAGCTCAGGTAAGGACAGAACACGCAGCGTCTGATTGGCTCTGTTCTCCTTCACTGCCTGGTTCACCGCCGCCACCGCCAGACACACTGGGAGACGACAGCAACGAGTCAATGAATGAATGAAAAAATACAGTGACCAGTAGCCAAACTCCCTGGGTCCAGACGGTCACTCACACTTCAGAGCCTTCTGTCGCTGCTGATTGGCTCTCCTCACTTCTTCCTGGATATCAGACAACCACAGCGAAGCTCCGCCCACTCTGTTCATCTAGTCACATTAGAGGAGGAGGAGGAGGTTCAGGATGTCATATGACTTCAGTTTCTGTAGAAGTCACACCGCACCTGTATGGTCTCACCTGAGCATTGCGGAGCAGCATCAGGTAACGACTGACATTTTCAGGCAGGACCTCCTCTACACCACAAGAGGGCGCTAGCAGAGCAGACAGCAGCTGCTCACGACTTCCTCTGTAAGCGGCCTCGCTGATGAGCCGCACGGCCTCCAGCTCTGAGGTCACGGACAGAGACAAGGGTCAGAGGTTAGCAGCACTGAGGTCAGCGGTGTCTACGTCAGCTCTTCTTACGCTGATGTTCCTCCTGCACTGAGCTGTTGATCTCATTGATTCCCTCCTGCAGCTGATTCCAGGTCAGAAGATCTGAGCGCAGCTGATTCTTCACTTCAACCAGGCACTGGAAGTACCTGGAGACACCACCAGGAATGACCAGGTAAACAGACGTACCCAAAAATCCCCCAACAGAGAGAGACGTCCTGACACAGTACCTGTCCATTAGAGTGTGGTCCACATCGGACAGTCCCGCAGACGAACTGACCAATGATGAGGCAAACTGCTGCCGGTTTCCCTTCACCAAGGCCTCATTGATGAGGGCCACTGCTGAGAGCATCTCTACTGCAACAAACAGCTCCTCCTGCTGCAGCTCCCCCTGGTGGAGGGCAGGAAAACACATCAGTTAAAGGCCGATGAGTAGGGCAGGTTAATTTCTCCAGACAACTGTCAGTTGGAAGAAGGCTCTGACCTGAATGGTCCGTCTCTGCAGGAGCCCAAGTTCTCTGTGATACAGAGCAGCAGCAGATGGAAACACCGGGGGGAGCTGGAGATCAGGGTTCATCAGACAGCTCACTGTGTGTCTGGGGTCACCACCACGCAGCGCGGCATTCACACTCTGCACAGCTGCCTGCACTGAATATTCAGAGGCGAGCTGATCACTACAGTCAGGCCTATGTACGGCTACAACTTCTGTGAGAAGAGGTGCACCTACTGCTGCAAGCTTTCCTGGCCTCCTCGTTGGCAGCGGTCACTCCAACCTGCAGCTCTGCAGGGTCCAGAGGATCAACGCTGCCCACTTCCTGTTGTTAGAGAACACAGGACCGGGAATTGATCAGGGTACTGGGGTTAAAATATACAAATGTGTGTGTGTAAAAATAAAATATAACAACCTACCAGAGCCTTCTGCTGTCGATCCAGTGAAAGCTGGTCCAGGTACCAGGGGCCATTTTCAGTGTGGACCCTCTTAAGGGCCAAACATGGCAACTGCAGTAGAGAGAGCAGAGCCAGCTCGTCTGCTGAGTCCAAGGCCTCGTCCACTTGCTCCACAGCTGATCGAACTGGTCATAAATATGATCAATCAATAATCATCATCTATAAATGTAGCTAATGGCCATATATTATCTATTATTCACAGAGAAAAACATATTTCACCAGTGGTCAGTTTGAGAATGTATAAATAACGTATTCCCTGACTTTAATGTAAGAAGGCGAGAGGCTTCACCAGTGCAGACAATGGATTAATCTCAGGTTCATTCAGATTACTGGGATTGAAGGTTGCATTAACACAGAGAATACACACAAACATGTGATCAGAAGATGATTTCCACTTTGATTTTTACCATTAACGATGTTGACGTTTTCCTGAATCTCTTTCTGTGTCAGAAACTCCTCATAAATGTCATCTGGTCCTACACACTACAGATGCACAAACACACACAGAGACACACACCAGTGTATAAGGCGGCACAACAAAACAATTGGATCATGATCAGCTGCATCATTTTTCTAATATTACAGTTCGAGCCTTACCTGGCGTGCAGCACAATCAGTCTTCTTCTTCTTGGCCTGACACAGCATCTCCTGATAGACGCTCATCAGCGCCTCCTGCAGGTGTTTTAGCATGGCATTTGGATTCCTGAGTGCCACTGCAGTTACCTTCACGTCCCCTCTGTCCACTGCCTCATTGATGGCGATTACAGCTGCATGGACTGTTAGAGAGAGGAGGGTCCAGTGGGTGGACAGGTAGGGCCAACCAATCAGTTGTTCTCTTATGTTCCTCAGTTGAGGAATTAAACGTATATCAGCCCTATGAAGAAGTCCCGTCGCTAACAACTAGCCTTTTTGGATCTCTTACCTGCAGCTTCATCCACTGACAGCTCATTGGCCAGGATTCCTCCAATCTTGTTGAAGGCTGGCATCTGGATACCATACTGATCCAAAGCTCTCTGCATGTTGTTGATCTCCTCCTCTGTGAGCAGACAGTGTGAACTTACTGTGACATCACTGTAAACATCTTTTAAACAATAATAAAAAACTGTTATTTTTACCTGTGAATTTGACTTTTCCGTAGAGGTCGTGGATCTGAGGGGCCACGCCCAGTCTGTACAGGTACATGCTGTAACACATACATTCAGGTGAATGGGTAACAAGTGGTCAATAGTGAACTCTGGTTAATTAGTAGTTTACCTAATTTACCAATGCTATACATTTCTGAAAGGCTGGAACGAATGAATTGGCTCCATTGTTGTTACTTCGGACCAGAACGTCCGGAGCAGTCATTTTGACCATTTTGGAAATATAAAAAAACCCTACAACCTAGTATGATTTTATTTTTATGTTTACTAAATAAAAAGAAGATATAATAGATTCAACCTAGTCAGCTCACAGCAGTAAAAATGACCATTGTATAATATACGCACAAAAAAAAATTTGAATTTGTATGCATGGAAAATGCACAAAAACAAACAAGTAAGAAATCTTACAGGTGAAACTTGCATAACTGTGCACTATTGGTAAATAGTTTCATTGTTTGTTGTTGTTGCAATAATTTACTGTTATTTTTGTTCCTATTCTATTGTTTTTAAAAATATCCATAAGTAAACGTATATTTAGTTTTTCTTTTGAGTTCTTGTTTACACTGAGTTATTTATCACTGTTTTATTGGTCATTGTGTGAATAAGATAATAATAGAATAATTAACACGAAGTGTGAAATTTTAACGGTGTAATATTACACACTTCTTTGTGTTTTTTTATTTTATTTTAAAGATATCACAACAGAATTTGCCCATTAATATTTCATTCAAAAATGTATCATCAACAATGTCTTAAGACGGTCTAAATGACCAGGCGTGTTGAAATATCATGCAGGCCCTGGAACAGTTTCCTGACATTATTCCCTGAAAATGCATATTTCAGACCTGAGAGCGTGGATACAGTACACGGCCCGCGGCATGTTCTTCTTGTCGTAAATGTCTGTCGTTTCTGGATGAAATATCTTTAAAAAGAAAAAAGATCATTTCACACTCAGACCAATCAGATGATCGACAAGAGAATGAATTCCTGTCCTCACTCACGGTCGGCAGTCCCAGAACAGTCATGGCCTTCCTCCAATGGTTGATGTTATCTGTGTGTCTGAACTGCAGACCCAGGGCCTGAGTGGATAAAAACATTCTTGATGATTGATATTACAATGCCAGTGTGCTTATTGGTTGGAACAGACCAATACACAGCCAGTTATGGGTCAGTGAATGACCTGAAATCGCTGCTGATCAGGGTCATAGATCTTCTTCACTGGAACGGCCTCTGGAGCAAATCGATGGCCCAGTTTGGCCAGGATGACGCCGTTCCTCAGCGCCTCCTCCAGTTCAATAGGAGCAGGAAGCTCCTCCCCCAGACAGGCCTCCATCCACCTGAAGAAGAGGAAATAAAGAACAGTGCATTGAACTCTCCAATGTGTCAACATTAAATAAAGACAAGGATGTGTAGAGGACATCACACGGACCTCTTGGCCTCCTCCAGTCGGCACAGGTACTGGTAGGCCACGTTCTGGATCCTCTGCTCATCCATCTGCTCTGCTGTCAGACGCTCATCTTCACCAACACCACAAACAAACATGTTTTGATCCAAGCTTCAGCAAAACTTAACCATAAGGTCACACGTTTTAAACCAGTATTTGACACACCACCAGATGATGGGCAGAAAATACACAAGTAGTATGAAAAAGTGTGGTTAACAGCGCCCTCTAGAGAAGTTTACTCAACTTTTTGGATACTGTATATGCTATTATGTGTGTTATATTCTATCAGTAGCAACATATTTGTTGCAACATAGTTTTAACAACTGTAATATAAAATGACTTAAAAATGACACAAATGACAATAAATTAGTGAGTTTTCTTCAACGCGAGATAAACGTGTGAGATGAGAATTTGAATGAAATAGTTTAAAACAGGAATGAAAACAGGTTTAATAGTGAAACCCCGACTAACGTTTAGATAGGTAATAGTTGGTGAGTTAGTTCGGTAGAAAAATAAGTTACATCTGGGTCATTGTTAGTAAACCAGATATACAGGAGTTAATGTGAGTTGAAATAAACGCATAACTCACAACGGCTTTCAGCGGCGGCAGTTTTGTCCGCCATCTTGTCTACTGTTCCGCTGTCTCTTCCAGTCGAGGAAACTATTCCTTTCTATAAAAGAAAACCCGGTAATATTTCCAACTAAAATCACTACTCGATAAAAACGAGTCAACGTCAAACGTCTTGTGTTCATCTGACGCTTCCTGTCTAAAGTTTGAAAGCTCCCGCTGCTCTCTGATTGGTCCGTGGTCCGACACAATACTCTGATTGGATGGTACTGATACCGCAATGGTTTATGGGTAAAGTAGTTGTATTACGCTGTTGCCTGACACCCACCATACCCCGGGGAAACGTAATTGAAGAGGACATTAAAATTTTACTATTTCCACAACTCCCGTCACTTCCGGGTTGCTGTAGCAACAGAGTGAAACTTTGAAGGAGAGAAGACTGAGAAAAACTACAGAAACACAGACGTGAAATATTCACCCCGGACACAGAAAAGGTATTTTATTGGAACCAGGTGAGCAGTGTTGTTTTTATTGGTTACCAATAAAGCATTTTAACTATTTGTTAGTTATTAATCTGTTTATGTTTTGTTAATGACCGTTAGTGATTCATGTCAGCCATTTTCAATCATTTTGTCCCTCGGGGATAAATAAAGTTTTTTGAATCTTGAATATTTGTAGGTCACTGTGTTGTTTATAATGAGATTAAAATTGTTATTATCAAGTTATCATGTCAGTTAACGTAATTAAGTCTTCTCCAACTCCATCTTAGTGAAATCATGGCATCTGATGAGTCGACATCTGGTGGGAAAAAAACAAAAACAATAAAGGGGATAGAAGAGCTGACAAACGCCGGTCATCGAGCTCTGACCAGACAACGCCACAGTTACGCTGTCACCTGCTTTAAGGATGCACTGAAGTCTGCAAAACAGGTGAGGTCATTTACACCAGATATTACTGTGTCACATGATCAGGATTCTCCCATCATGCTCTTCTTTCAGCTGCAGGACTCTCGGGTCGTCCGGGCCTGCGCCTACAACCTTGGAGCTGCTTACGTGGAATCAGGACAACCTCAGAAAGGTCTGGAATATTTGCGGAAAGCTCAGTCCGGTCCAAAGGCCGAGCGTCTCCCAGACCTTCAGTTCAACTTTGCGCTGGCCCACAATGCACTGGGACAGAACAGTGAGGCTGCCACCCACTTCCTGCAGGCTGCTCAGCTGTACAGGTCACAGGGGGATGGAGGCAGTGAGGGAGACGCCTGCATGGAGATGGGCCAGTGCTACAGCAGGACCCAGGTCAGAACCTCTAAGAGAACCAGGTCTGTGTCTCACTCTTTATTCTAAAATGATCTCTACAACATCAGGATTTTTTGGGGGTTTTAGGACTGGTCTCTGGCGGTCCAGGGTTTCCTTCGTGCAGCAGAAAGCTACAAAATGGCTGACATGTTACACTCTGCAGCTGTTGCCCTGAAGCAGGCAGGAAATCATATGATCCAATCACAGCAGTTTAGTAGTGATGACATCACAGGTGTGCTGGATGAGTGTCTATCCGTAAGCCACGGCATCAGCGAGCCCAAGATTCTGGGTAAATACTCTGATGATTGTGATTGACAATTGATGAGCTGATTGGTTGGTTGATTAATGATGTCACTGTGATGTCACACAGGTGAGCTGTACCTGTCAGTCGGCGTGTCTTTCTGCAGACTGCGGTGTTTCCCTCAGGCGCTACAATGTTTTCAAAACGCTGTGAGCCCTGCTGCTCAGTGGCCTCCTCTGCTGGCCAAAGTCACACACAACCTCGGAGCTGCTCTGAACTCTGTGGGCCAGTTCAAGTCTGCCCTGGTGTACCACAGACAGGCAGCTGGACTCTACGGTCAGTCAGTCGGTCATACTCATGGACTGGTATTTGTATCTGTGTTTGTGAGTCAGTGTTTTCTGTATGTGAAGGCTCCCTAGGCTGCCGTGGTGATCAGGCTCGCTGTTTCAGTAACCTGGCTGTGGCTTGCAGTGAACTGGGTGATGAAGAGGGGGCAGCAGAGAGCTTCATTCACGCCCTACAGGGGTTCACAGACGCAGGTTTGTCCCAAGTCTCAGTCTTTTTGACCTGTCTCAGTCTTTTTGACCTTTCTCACCTTCCTGTTTCCTGTCTGTCTCTCTGTCTACAGAGGAGCACCTGTCTCAGGTGCAGGTGTGTGTGTCCTTGGCTCAGTTCTACCTGAGGCAGAAGAAACATCAGAAAGTGGTCCAACTCTACAAACAGGCGCTGAGTGCAGCCTCACACTGTGAGGTAAGACCTGGAACTGGACCAGAACCTGAACTAAGACCAGAATCAGTGATAACACCTGAACACCACTTGACTGACCGACGTCACTTCCCATCTATCAAACACGTGCGCTGTTTTAGGACACAGTTATACGAGATCAGCTCTTGGATCAGCTGATGACATCACTGCAAAGACTAAACCTGCAGGTGAGATCACATGACCACACCAGCTGATAACATCAGTCCTGTAGACAGTTTTCTGACCTCAGATCTGTCTTGGTGATTCAGAGACCACGCCCTGGCAGGATGAGACCAAAACACTTACCTGCCGAACAGTACGTCAGTTCACTTTTATCACATTGTCACTGATGCATGAGTTTAGTGAGTGATGTCACATTGTCATGTGATCACAGAAGGTCTGACATCATTGACAGTCCAGGAAGTGAAACCAATCAGGAGAGGGATGAACACAGAGAGGAGCGCTCAGGTGAGACTCAACTTTGACCTATAAAATCCGTGACTCTGTGACTTCCCTCTGACCATGTGGTTAAGAACGTAACCCTTCTTCACTGTGGACAGAAGAAGACATTCCAGGTGGACAGGAAGCTGCACAGCATTATGAGCAGCCAGTGGGCGGAGCTTCTAGAGATGCAGGTGCAAAAAAAAAACAGTGTTTGAAGTGTGTTTTTTCTATGATCTTCGAAATTAAAGGTATAATCTTTGGGGATTATGTCATTATTTTCAGGTGCAGACAAACAGAAGCCTAACTCCAACAGGTAACTGTCAGTCAAAGCTTCCAGTCCAGGTTCATGACATCATTAGCCTCGTCCTTATTGTCTTCTTTCTTCTGCAGTAAGACTTCATTGGTCCAGGAGTCAGAGGTCCCGTCCAACATCAACACTGACCTCACACACACCACGTCTCTGGTGGGAAGGTTCAGGTCCAGGTTCTGTTCACTGATGTAGACTCAGATGAAGTCCACGTCAACTGATCTTTGGACTGATCATGTGACCGAGAAGGCAGGGATGTCAGTAGGGAGACTGTTCTGGACCAGGAGACCATTCCAGACTGAGAGATCGTTCTATTCTCTCAAGGGCTGCCAGAGTCAGAAGTCCAGACCACCTGAGTCTGCGTCAAGAGTCCAGCAGGGACTCAGAACCAGGATCAGGGTCAGTCAATAACACTAACTCCTCCTCCACCTCCACCTTCCTTCGTCGTCCTCCCCTCCATCTCTCAGCTACAGTCTCACAGTTTCAGTAGAGAGCTGGACCCACAGACAGAACCCTGCACCAGAACCAGATCAGACTCACCCTGGAGTTCTACTGGAGTTCTACTGGTCCGGATGAGTGAGAGACCATGTAGAGCAAAGAACCAGGTAAATGAGTGTGAGTCTGTGTGTGTGTGTGTACATATTCTGTTGGATCCAGAACCAATTCCTAAAAATATTAAATCCTGGTTAAGCGTGGGTCAATACAACAAATGTCCACTTGTACAGTATGAACTCGTTCCGACTGGACAGACTTAATCCAAATTAGATTAAACTGGAAGTTATATGTGTGAGGTTGTGTATATCAAACACACACTCTGTGCTGTTAGTGCCACCTGCTGCTAGAAACATCAGCTAACTTTCATTGAAAACATTAGTCTTGGCAGGAACGTCACGGAAAAACTGAGCTCCTGAAAACTGGACAAAGAAAATACAGCTATGGTCTCTTTAGTTCTCAACCTAGAGACAAATGTCAGGTCAACATATGTCTTTCATTCTCATCATTTTACTCATGTTTTAATTATAAGTTAATCCTCATTGTAAAGGAGACAAGTCAACAGAGTCAGCATTCGCAACCAGGTCTATAGAGAAAACCAGTGATTTTAGCTGATTGGGACACTGCAGCTGCTGGTCCACTACTGCCTCGTGTGGTGGTCAAGAATCCTGGTTGACACAATTCTGTTAACACTATGATAGCTTTACTGACACCTCCTACTTTAAACCCCAAAAGTCAGAATGATTGTGAGTAGTGTTGGGCAAGTTACTTTAAAAAAGTAACTGATTACTTTACTAGTTACTGCTCTGAAAAAGTAACTAGTTACATCACTGGTTACTAAATCACGAAATTATAACTAATATCTAGTTAATTTACTTCAAAAACACATTAAAAAGTTTAGTGTTGTGTTCTGTATCATGTAAATGTAAATGTAGTGGAACAATAAAAACAAAATAGATGTTTAGACATTTTGACAGACATCTTTATCGTAACCTCAACTTGCTACTTGTCGTCTTGCTTGTGGGTGTGTGAGACTGTTTATTTCCCTGTAAGGCAAGAAGACCCGCCCAGGTCTCTCTCTGATTGGATTAGCCTAAAACGTTAACCTATGTCAACCAATCATCGCTCCTTTTCAACACATGGGTTCAGTCAGAAAAGTAGTTTTTACGTAAGTAACGCGTTAGTTCCAACACTGATCGTGAGATCCTGCTTTCATACTGTACTGAAAGGAAAACACGATCTTGTGATGCCTGAACTTTGCCAAATGATGTGTGACCTAAATTAGTTGTGGGGATAAACAGATGTATGTTAATGTCAAAGTCTGTAGATGGCAGCATTGCGGGTCATTTAATTAAACTGATACAGCAGTTTGTACAGATAAATAAGTAAACATTACCAGGGCTATATCAGTATTGGTTGATATCGATATAAAGATATCAGAAATTAAGTATTTTTGGGTAATATCTGCAGAGAATAAATCCTACACTAAGTTAACCCCCTGTTTACCACATCCTGACTCTGTATTAAGGAAACTCTGGGATAATTGAAGGACTCGTTGATCTTCTTTGTTTCTCTGCAGGATGTTAGCTAATCTGTCCGTCCTGATGGCGTCATCGTCGTCCCCCGCCCCTTGCAATACTTCCCAGCATGCCTGTCTCTCAGACTGGGTGGCTCCTCAGTTTACTCGGGCGGCTCAGTTCCGGGTCGTCATCACCTTCCTCCTCTTCCTGTTTGCAGCCTGCAGTAACCTGGCACTATTGGTCAGTGTGTGGTGTGGGCGTGGTCGGAGGCTGGCGTCCCATCTGCGTCCCCTGATGCTGAGTCTGGCGTCAGCTGACCTGATGATGACATTTGTGGTGATGCCTCTGGATGCGGTGTGGAACGTGACGGTGCAGTGGTACGGGGGCGACGCCCTCTGTAGGCTGCTCTGCTTCCTGAAACTGTTCGCCATGCACGCCGTGGCCTTCATCCTGGTCGTCATCAGTCTGGACCGCCATCATGCCATCCTGCACCCACTGGACGCTCTGAGCGCTCACCACAGGAATCGCCACATGCTTCTGCTAGCCTGGAGTCTCAGCCTGCTGTTTGCATCACCGCAGGTGTCTGACCAATCACAGCACAGCTCACAGACCAGGGGTGTTACACTTAAAATCTCCCCCTAAATCTCATATGGAATGTTGTCAGGATTTGTTATGGAAACTTCCTGCTGTGAGCTCAGACCAAGTGCTGACTTTGGTTTCTGTGAGAATGTGAGATCTGCTCAGAGTTAGATCTGATGATCTGAGTTGAAGCTGCTCTTTCTCCTCCTCCTCTCTGTCTGCAGCTGCTGGTCTTCAGGACGGTGTCCGTGGACGGCATGGACTTCACTCAGTGTGCGTCCCACGGCAGCTTCAGTCAACGTTGGCAGGAAACCTTCTACAACATGTTCCACTTTACATCCCTGTACGTGCTCCCCCTGTTGGTCATGAGCTGCTGCTACAGTCAAATCCTTCTGCACATTCACCGGAAGCACATGAGGGAGACGGGTGAGTTATCTCCTTTCTCACCTTCTTCACTTCATTTGGACAACTGTTCATGATGGAAACTCAAAAAAAAAAAGTAATTGAATCTTCTTCAAGACGGCAGAAGATAGCTGTGAACATTAATCAGAATTAATCTATGGATGTCTTTCTTCAATTCCTGCCAGTATCTCAGGGTTGTCTTCCACGAAACAGGCAGAGATTTTGGTCAATGATAGGTTTATCCAAACTAGAAGATTATTATATGTCATTACATATTTTCTTTAGTGTTATGCCATGTGATTTTTTTTCTTGGTGATTTATATATTTATATGTACATATATATATATGTGTGTGTGTGTGTGTGTGTGCACCTTGGCTAAAGATGAAGAAATATTTGGGAAATAATGCACTAGCCTCTTCCTCTCTCAGACGGGGAGTCTTACCTGCGTCGCAGTGGAACCGACATCATCCCCAAAGCTCGGATGAAGACTCTGAAGATGACGGTAGTCATTGTGCTGTCCTTCATCATCTGCTGGACACCCTACTATCTTCTGGGCATCTGGTACTGGTTCCAGCCCAACATGCTGCAGGTCACACCAGAATACGTCCACCACGCACTCTTCCTGTTTGGGAACCTGAACACCTGCTGCGATCCCGTCATCTACGGCTTCTACACGCCATCCTTCAGGGCTGACATCGCCGCCTGCTGCCACCGTAGTTCCACCACCGCACAGAGACCTCCGCAGAGAAAGTCAGAAAAAGAGGGAACCAGTCCAAACCCACCATCCAACACTGGACCAACAGTACAGCCCTCCGCGGACAGGACTCTGACTTTGACCAATCAGGGCACTCGACACCTCAGCCTGACCAACCAGAGTTGAACGTAAACTTACTGTGATCACGTGATGAATGAAGTTATAGATGTTAAGCTGCTCTGATTGGCTGTAGACAACTGTAACTAACACACAAAAATACTTATGTGAAGAACACTGTTAGTTTATGGATCATCTCTGATAAAAGAACAAGGAAACTTCAGACGTTTCTACAGAGTTTATTTGGCTTTATATGTCGACAAGTCATCATCTTAACTATCAACATGAGAGGCACTGAGGAGACTCATGTTTTTTCTCACTTCCTGTTCTCCTTAAAGCTTTGACATATTTGTTGCGACACATTATTGAAAAATCAAATTCAAAACATTAAAGCCTGACTTTTCTCATTGGTCCTAGCTTCATCCTAGACGTCTACAGTTTCCTTTTCTCTACGCTTTGTTTTTTTTACTTTACCTTTTCAGCTTTAATATCTAGATCTACAACCTAAATCAAAGTCAAACATATATAAATTGGAATTAATAATATAAACAATAATCATAAAAAAACAAAAACGTCAAGAATGTTTCATTATTTTGGCAGAAATTCCTCGGCACTGCAGAACAGCAGCTACGTGACAATAAGGAACTGAAAGAAGAAAGTTCTAGAAAAAGAACATTTAAAAAGAACCAGCTCTGAGCAGACAGTGACCATTGACCTGAGGCTCCACCCTACAAACAGCAGACACTGTGAGGACAGCGACGCCGCAGCAGATGTTGTGACGCGGTGAAGGGAGAGACGAGACAGAAACTGATGTGAAAGACTCGATGGAACTAGGAAACCAGGTTAGATGATGGACAGAGAGGTGAGAGATGGTCATTGATGTGACTAGGTTGAAATGGGTGTCATATTAAAACCGGTCACTCGGTTCAGGACACCAGAAGGCACTAAGACTGGGAGTCAGTGACTCAGACAAACTGGACATGGACTGGACAAAGGGAGAGACAACGTCCCAAAACCAGGTGAAAAGACACCATGGGATGAAACTTGGCAGAAACAAATGTGAAACTGAGAAACCAGATGGACTGGATCCAAAAATGTGTTACTTCAAGATCAATTGGACATAGTAGGTTTCTTGGAGATGTTTCACTTCTCATCCAAGAGGGTTCTTCAGTTCTTGGATGAGAGGTGAAACGTCTTCAAGAAACCTACTATGTCCAGTTGCTCTCGAAGTAACAAATTTTTGGATTGAATTGCCTGGATGACTGAGAATCTACACAGACAGTTGGACTGGGATGACTTTTTTGATCTAAAGTTTTCTGATGTTTTCAGAAGTTTACAGTCCTACCCTGACTGGTTTCTCTGATCTTCTGCGTCTCTGAGTTTATGATAAGTTTCTTCTAAAGTCTTTACACCGTTTCAGAGCTGTTGGTTTTCAGGTCACTGTCAGCAGCAGAGGCAGAAGTTGTAAAGACATTCAACCTTAGTGTGAACACAGACGACCTGTGTTGTGTCTGCAAGGATCCGTTATGTTATGAATGAGTTATTACCACCTGATAATAACAGCTGTGCGTAATAACAACCTATCTGTGTTCTGTCAGTTCCTCTCAGATGTTTTTTTTGTATAATATTAAACAGTTGTTTACATCTGTCAGTATCTGGTCGTTAACAGGTTAATATAATTCTGACTCATTTGGTTTGAACTCATTCTAAGAAAATATGGTTTGAAATATAAAAATGTTTTGGTTTTGTTTGTTATTCTCCTCGGAAAACAAACCGTTTGTATGGAAAACCATCTTTTTATCTTTGGACGTTTTTTCAGCTGTTTTTCCATTATTACATCATAATATTTCTTCAATGTTTAAACTCTACGTTTGGCCGGTCGTCCACTGGGACCTTCTTTTAAAGGCAGGTGTGGACATTTACAGGAAAAATCCTTCACGTCATAAAAAGCAATCTGACGTCCCAGGGCGACCAGCAGGGGCACTCTTCCATCTCTTCATTCTCAAACTGTCCAACAGACTGGGGACACGGCTGTCCTGGAGGTCATGTGACCTGCAGCAGCTCATTGGTTCAACACTCGTTGGGAAAACAAACACACTCAAAGGTCAGTCAGGGGCGGGGTCATGACATCAGCATTGGCACTCGAGGTAGAAAACTTGGCAACGTGGCCCAGAGGAGCCTTTTGGTTTGGGTCGGTGACCAGCAGCAGGGGGCAGCAGTGTTTGGCCTGAAGCCGGAGGTAGCGCTCTTTGGAGGAGGTGGGGTAGAAGTGGTGGGTGGGGCAACTAGCTGATGTTCTGTATCCTCTACATCCTGACCACAGTGAAGGCAGCGTCTGTGACCGGTGGGTCCTCAGAGGAACCAGCACCAGTTCAGATGAATCTTCTCAGGTCAGGACCTGGTCCTAGACCTGGTCCTAGCTCAGGTGTTTCCTCAGAGGACGTTCAGCACAGGTGGTGAGTGAAACTGTTTTGGTTTCAACAGGAATCAGGTGAATTGTTGTGTTTGTGTCAGGATGAACTTTGGTTTCTTCTTCATCAGGAGCAGAGGAGCAGACGTCAGCTAGAGCCAAGGAGAGGGGAGAGGAAGTGGGCGGGGCTGTGAGGTTTATCCGGTGCCTGATTGGACAGGCGAATTCGGCTCTACCATGACCATCACAGGAGGAGGGGCGGAGCCACATCTCTGTGTGCAGAACAAAAAGTGTTGCAATGAGTTCCACAAGTTGTGTTAGAGTGTATGTGTGTGTGTGTGTGTGTGTGTGTGTTACCTGGTTCAGTTCGATGCTCTCATGACCTTTATGTGCTCTGACATCACTGATGGGCGGGGCCTCCCAGTTGGCTGCTTTTCTACAGAACAAACTGTAGAAACCACAGGTGATGTCACTGATGATGTCACAGATGAGATTCATCTGATGATGATGATGATGTTGATGAGGTTCTAACTTCCTGAAGCCGTGCTGGATGAAATGATGTAAATGATTATGATGATGTTACTGAAGATGATGGTCATGATAGAGACAATGATGATGATGATGATGATGACGATGATGATGTTCTGACCTTCGTCTGTAGCCCAGCAGGATGAAGAGCAGGCAGCACAGGATGCAGGCCAGGCCGCTGTGGATGCCAACCAAGACAGTGGACATGGAACCGTCCGATTGGCTACAGTTACAGGTGGCACCGGCTGAGAAACAGAGTCAACAGTGAGACTGGAGGACACTTAGAAGACAGGGTAGAGTCAAAGCTCAGAGTTCCCACCTGCTGCACTCTTCCCTTGGTCGGCCAGAGACACCAGGCGCCGGTTGGACGCGCTGTCTCCGTTTCCATTAAACGCCACCAGCAGGATCTCGTAGATGGTGGACGGTTCTGTCAACATCAAAATTCCTCAGGTGAGTCTAGTTTACTAGATTACTAGCCAACAGCATATGTTAACACTGACAATATTCACAACACAACTATGTCAAATTAAAATACTATTGAGAACCTGTTAATGTACGTATATTTTATCTGAGTTGCTGCCACCTAGTGGCTGGAGCCTGGTTGTCATTTAAGTATTACAGCAGTTCGCCGTTTCTGTCCAGCATACTACATTCCACTGGAAGCTCTGAGTACCCTCCCTGGCACCTGACCATGTCCCCCCAGGGGGGCCCCGCCCCAACATTTGAGAAGTAATGGGTTCATTTAAGTTGTGTTACTGACCCAGGTGGGAGATGGTGTGTGTGTTGATGTGTCCCGGAAACGTTTCCTGTCCCTTGATGTCGGGGTTGGAAACCCCGCGGTATTCCAGCCTAAAGCCTTCCAGTTGTCCCGGCTTCGAGGGAAGATCCCAGTAAACCTGCATGGCCGTCTGGTTCAGAACCTTGGTGAAGAAACTGGGAGGAGGTGGAACTGAGGAAAAACAGACAGACAAGATGTTAGTGTTGGTGGAACAGGTGAGAAGTTCCCAGGTCAGGGTGGACTCACCTCCTCCCTTGGTGGTCGTGATGACAGGGGCGGAGCTCCGACTGCCACCTTCAGCAGAGTAGGCCTTCAGGTAGATGGAGTAGGTGGTCGCTGCCTCCAGGTTGTTGAAGTCGTGTGAGAAGGTGGATTTACTGACTGCCTCCTGCAGCTCCGCACTGTCAGGCTCTGTGGTCACAGTCAAAGGTCAGAGGTTGTGTGTGAGGACATGGACTTAAAAGACATTTCACGTGATTAGACTAATGATAAGTCCAGAGATGTCTCACCCCCCAGTCGTCTTATGTGCAGGACATAACCGATAATATGCTGGCCACCGCTCTCAGTGGGTGTGTCCCAGCTCAGTCTTAGGCCACTTGGGCTCAGGGGCGTGGCCCGCACGCCTTCAGGGGCCTCGGGCAGCTCGGGCCCCTGGCTGATGGCCAGTCGAGCGCTGGCCTGGTTGGTGCCGGCGCTGTTTTCGGCGATGCACTGGTAGATGGCCTCGTCATTGGCTGTGATGCGGGTGATGGCGAGTGTCCTGCAGAGAAAACAATGAACGGAGGTTGTGATGTCACCTATGATGTCACCTCTCTGACATCAGGAACTGTATGTCTCTGTTGACAGGTGTCACCTACGTGTTGCCGTTGGTGAGTTTGACATTTCCGCTGGGTGTGAGCAGTTTCCCATTCTTCAGCCAGATGAGGTGAGGTTCAGGGACGCCAGTGGCAGTGCAGCTGAATACAGCACTGCCCCCTGTTGGTCTGGAGACAGACTGTGGCCACTGCACAAACTCAGGGGGAGCTGCAGTGAGACAGGGAGATTTGAAGAGGAACAGAAAGACAAAATGACACAAAAGTAAAAATATTATTGTATTTTTAGAGTAAAAATATCTTAAGAACCTAAAATAAAACATCTCTTTGTTAATGTTTTTATAATCATGCCAACGGGCCAGTGCAGACTGATGCAGTGTCCTGAACAGCCCAGTAGAGGGCAGTGGTAGACAATCATCTGTGTCATGAGACAATGAAATTCAACTTAAATGAACTTGAACTGACCAATGACCTTTCTCACTCTATCAAACTCACACACACACACACACACACACACACATCCTCCCCTGCAGGCTGGCAGGTGCTGTCTGGCCTCACACACACTTTGTCTCCACGGTGACAGAGGGACGGAGCACACACATGTCCCCACAGGACCTCCATCCTTAGGCCCCGCCCCCTTCATCTAAATCTGTATGCCTGTGAGGTCAGAGGGGAGACGGGGTGAAGAGGAGAGAATGGGGGGGGGTCATTGACAGGGACACGAGGGCGACGTGAGACCAGACGACACACACACACACGTCCATCCATCCAAAGTCAAGTTCATTTACTTCAACATGTCAGGGTGAAGAGCAAAACACACAGAAGAGTGAGATGTTGTTGTCATTGATTTCTGTTTTATCGGAATCAGATAAATCTTCAAAATGATTTTTGGAAAACTAGATTTTCTTTATCTCACATTTTTTAGATTTACTTCTTTTCCTGTTTCTCTATCGAACTTTGTAGATGGATCCATGACAAGATGCGAAAAATTATGACGTAAATAGCAACATAGTTATTATTCAGCAAACTTTCTTGGTCTGGAATTTTTATACCAACACCTTCTTAACCTTCTTAAATCGTGGAAGTATTTTTTTTCCAAAATTTCCAGGGATCCCGAAAAACAGCCCAAGTCCCTTTTGAGATAAAGGGTTAGAACAGTATGATCTGTTTAGGATGTAGGAAACATCATGAGGAGATGATTTAGGCTGTAGAAGGCCTGTAATTATTTTACAGCCTGGTAATATTTTTTTTAAACTATTTGGACCTGATACAGTGAGACTGTGTGGTTGGTCCACAGGACATGGTTGTCTGAGGGTTAATTCCAGATCTTCTGCCCACACCCATTCGTTTTTGTGGTGTCTGTGAAGTCTTTCTTTCTCTGTCTCTACTTTTACTGCTGTCTGGAGCGACCTGACGTCACTCTGAGGGAGTTGTCCTCACTTTGAGCAGATGTTTTCACATTTCTCCTCATTAAACTCACTTTTTAGGTCAGTGTTGACAGAAGGGGAACCACGACACAAAAGACAGAGAGAGACCGTGTGTGTGTGTGTGTGTGTGTGTGTGTGTGTGTGTGTGTCTGCTGTGAACAACATATTCATCAGTCTGAAGTGTTTGTCTCTCTTCACATGTTAATCCATATTCTAATGAAGCTCAGTCTGGGAAACAAACCCACAATGAAGCCTGTTTGACCTATGACACGCTGCAGCTGGAGCCCCTCCCCCTGCACGCATCAGTGATGAGGTCATAGGTCAGGTGACTCTCAGCTGCTCATCTGATTCATCATTTTCCCCTGCTTCAAAATAAATTCACAAATTTGATTTCTTGAAGCCCCGAGGCCAGAGGTGAAGAGTGAGAGCAAACTAGATGTGAAGTGTGTGTGATGGACAGAGAGAGTGTGTGTGTGTTTACACACTTATGGGCACCAGGAACAGCAGAGCTGAGCTGTTAATATATATGTTAATAACCAAGTATGGCTTTTGAGAGAAGGAAGAATATCTTCTTTTTATAAAAAAAATATTAACTTTATTAACAGTGGTGAGACCAGACATGATGGATGGATTAGAGACACTAGGAATAGACAGAAGACAGGGGACAGAGCTGGAGGTGGAGGAGTTAAAGATGCTGAGGT
>JAFBJS010002122.1:59488-71115 GCA_016785265.1 Paraplagusia blochii | reverse complement strand
ACAAGGATGGACAGGATCAGGAATGAGGTGATTAGAGGGACAACACAGACAGGAAGGTTTGGAGAAAAAGCTAGAGAAGACAGATTGAGATGGTTTGGACATGTCCAAGGGACAGTGGATACATTGGTAGAAGAATGATCCTAGAGATGGAGCTACCAGGTAGGAGACAAAGAGGAGGTTGATGGATGCAGTGAGGGAGGACATGGAGGTGGTTGGAGTCAGAGTAGAAGATAGAGAGAACAGAGGGAGATGGAGAAGGACGATTCACTGTGGAAAAATGGACAAGCTGAATGGAGAAGAAAGACTAACTGTCAAGTTCATGTTTACAGATCTCCCTGAAGGACATGTTGGAACTGGAAGACCAAGATCATCAAGATCATCCTTCTGGTCTCCATCCATCCTCACTCTACCTAACAAGCTCAGCATCTGCGAAGGTTTGCCTACAGTGTGATGTTGTGTGTGATGTCATCACCTTGAACAACCAGTCGTCCCAGCGCCGTCCTCCTGGCACGACTGCCTGGTCTGTTGGCCGAACATACGTAAACTCCAGAATGTTGAAGAGTGGCATCGGAGATCATCAGGTTTCCCGTTCCCAGGACCTGGATCCCCTCCACACCAATGGAGCGTCCATCTGAGGAAGGAAGCACAGGTCAAGCACCTGACAAACCTGACTGACTTTGTGTTCTTTTATTCCCCTTATATCAAACTGGAGCAACCAGGAAATCTGTGGAGTAAACGTTACCCAGGCGACTCCAGGACACAATCGGACGGGGGTTTCCTGTGGCGATGCACTCCAAGATGGCTGTCTGGTGCACAGTGATGGTGAGGTTCTGAGGTCCGGACAAGATCACGGGCTCCTGGTAGATCCTGGATCCTGCCACTGCAGCAGGGAAACAGAGACCAGCATCAGATCAGATCAACAACTTCTGGTTTTGTCGTTTTGCCCTGAGTCTGGTCTTCCAGGTGGTTTTTCCCGTGCTCTTACCTGTGACTGACAGCTGGGCCTCGTCACTGTATCGTGTGTTGGCGATGTTCGTGGCCATGCAGCGAAACAATCCGGCGTCTGTTCGCTGAACACTGGTGATCTGGAGCACACCGTGTGGCAGGAGGGTGTATCTGCAGGAGGAGTAGAAATAGTAAGGAGTTTGGTGAAGAAAAATGAGACACATCACGTCACAAAGGCTGAACATAACAAAAATTATTTAAAAAAGTCACCTTTTGTGTTCTTTATATCTAAATTACTTAATTTTTATTTTTCTTATGAGAAAACTAGCTATTATTAACAGAAATACATATAGTACCTACTATTTTTTTTTAACTTGGTAATGTTAATAAAAGTGCCCTCAACATTTTTGTTTGGAATTTTAACCCATTTTTATCTTGGTTTTATGATCAATTAATCAATAGTTTAGTCTCTGTTCAGAGAATTTATTCTTGATCAGTTGTTTTCCAAACACAGACCTGGGGTCGTCTGTGGTCAGTGGACGTCGGTCTCGTTGCCAGGTGATGTCGGCCTCAGGAATCCCGTTCACCTGACAGGTGAGTCTGGCCACGCCTCCTTCGTCTACAGCCACGGACTGTGGGTGGGACAGGAACTTGGGCAGAGCTGTGATTGGACCAGACACCACACGTACGTTAGAGCAATGCTCGGTGACATGACGTCATATCAATCAGTCAAGTTTACGGGAAGCACTCACATGCTAGCTGGACTCGAGCCTTGCGGCTGATCAACATGCCATAGCGGTTCTGTGCGGCGCAGTCGTATTCGCCGGCATCAGTCTCGTTGCTCTCCCGTCTCTTGGAAAAATTCCGGATCAGCAAGGTTCCGTTAGCCAGCAGCGCCGCTCTGTGTCCGGTCTCAACGGGGACGCCGTTCTTCCTCCAGGTGATTGAGATAGGCCCCTCCCCCTCCACCTGACAGTCCAGCATCAGGGGGCGGTCTCTCACTGCGATGACATCGTTGGGTTCCTTTATGAAGGCGAGTTCTGAGGCTGCGCCCACACCTGCAGGGGGAGACAGGTACAACATGTCAATCAGTGTCCTCAGTTAACTGACAATGGGACCCAGTGGACAGCTGGACATTTGTCTGTTGTCTGAAAATCCATGATTTACCTGAAGAAATGCTGTGTTTAGCGTTTATGATAATTGGAAGGAGTTTTTTTCTTAAACCAATATTTAGTGTAAGTAAGTGCAACATCTGTTTACAGCAGACCTGGGTAATCTAAGGCTCGGGGACCCACTGTAGCCCTGTCAAAACTGTAAAAATTCTGTTATTGTTATTTTATATTCTAATTCTACCTTTTCCGAATTTCCCATCAGAGGCAAATAGCAGTTTAGTCTTTATCGCATGATTTTCACATTTATTTTATTTTCTTACAAATCCTTCGTCTACTCGCTCCTGTCCTCTAATCCCGTCTTCATTTTTAGGACACACCTGATTATGCTTGGTTTGTAGTACTTGACTATCTTGTACTAAAAGGGCCACATCGTCTCTGCAGTTCCCCTTGAAGGGCCAGTTGTGACAGAAAAACTTTATAAACTAATTATTAATTAATGTTCGGTTATGTATTGAAGTTGCATTGCTGTTTGATAAAAAATAATTTATCAGGTTAAAAAAATTCAGCAGCACTTCAGGACTTTATGATCAGGCAAATGCTTTTTAAGCTCCCACAGGCCACACAAAAGGATTCGGCGGGCCACATTTGGACCCGCGAACCTTGAGTTTGTCACATAGCACTAGTAGTAGTCGTAGACATTTTTTGAATGTAAATAAACAAATGTGTTGGTGACAAACTCACTAAGGATGATGATGAGGATGAAGATGATGATGATGATGACTAAACTTGCAGGACCCCTCGTTCTCACAGTGGATGATGTCACAGCCCCTCCCTCCAGACCCCGATGTCTGGATCTACAGACCCCACACCTCATGTGGTATCAATGGAAAACAAAGACCGTGGGATGACAGACACCATTCACACCCAGACCCCCTGCTCCCCCCTCACCCGGACCCCACCTCACCCTGACCTCGCCTCACCCCGACCTCGTTCCTCAAAATACTCCAAAACCATGAAATTCGTCCTCACTCCCACCCTACACCCCCACCTCTCCGTCTCCATCACCGTCCTACAGCTGCTGTCTGAAACTCAAGTTCAAGTCCAGGATTAAGTTCAAGTTAACCTCCTCTACCGTCCCCCAATCACTTCAATTTCTGATGCAGATCCCTGTGACGTACTGCTTCGGGGCCACACACCACATGTTGGTGTCCTGATCTCACCCTGGTCGAAACCCAGTAATGTTTCTAAACCACTACATCTGTCAGCAGACTGGTGAGAGTTTAAAGTTAAAATGACACTTCAGTGACATAAACTGACCACAGGAGGCAGTAGAGCACCAACAGAGCCTGGATGTCTTTAAGCTAAAATCATACATTTGTCAATGGAATTTGGACCAAAATAAATAATCTATTTTGCCTTCAAAAATGAAAATATCACAATCCCTGGTTTCTGACAAATTTGGAATTTCTTTTGAGACGTTTACCTTTGACTTGGGGACAAATCGTCACAAGCATCAGTATTGGTTCATATAGTTTCAATTCATAAATTAGTTGTTTGTATAATATTAGCAAAAGTTAATATTCACACATCCCTTGTCCAGACCTGAACCTGGACCACCTGAATAGAACCTTTGTTGTTCTGGACTCTGTCTCAGGTGGACAGGATGTTCAGGAAGACTGACAGAGTGAGGATAAAAATCTGCTGATGTCTTCTCGTCTCTCTGGACCAAATCCCAGCGTCCAGATTTTCTCATCAGTCAAACGAATGAGAAGTTTTGACCAAATCTCTCGTCTTCCATCTGTGATCTCATTATAAAATGTTGAATGAAGGAGGTGGAGGAGGAGGAGACATTTAAATCAGGGCAGCAGACAGCCCCCCCGTTCTCCTCCTTGACCCTGAACCTGACCCTGGCCCTGAACCCCCAAATCCTCTCCACCCCTCCCACCCACACCTCCCCGGATCCTAAAGGTCATGAGAGTGGGACCTCTCCCTCTGTCTCTCTGGAGCCCATTGTCATAGGACGACTGTGGCCGTGAACGTGACTTTCACGGTGATGGTGGTGACAATGACACACACACACGGACTCACACTCACACACACACACACACACACACACACACACAGACAGATATATTCCATATATAAATATATATATATATATAAACAAAAATGTCCACAGATGTATAAAGCACAAGACTTAAAATATTCCAACATGGAAGTGAAACAACAGGAGGGAAAATATTTTTGTTCAAACTTATTTCTATATTTCTATATTTATATTTATATAATATTTCTATGTATCTAAACTTTTAAATAATAATCATTTCAAACCACTCAACGCTGAGAACTGAACACTTTTTTTCATGGGCATTAATCTAATGAACCTCTGGTTTATTTTATTTTTTTTAGAAACAACTCTCAGAGCCAAACTGTCCACAGTCCTGACAGGTGAAATAGTCGTTTAAACTCAGATCTCTCAGTAAAAACTAAAGTGTTTTTTATGTCAGATTTTTTAAATATGATCATTTTCCATGTGAATAAAATATTAAGTTAAATACAGTGACACTATTAATAAATGGGACGAAGAATTCCTTTCAGAAAAAAACCCTCACACAATCAGCTCTGAAACATGTGTTTAAGAACCTAATAACTTAAATAAATAAAGTTTTCTACAACAATTTCCCAACCTTTTACATTCATTAATTCAAGTGAGGAAAATATGGATGATGAGGAATTATATTTTACACGTTTACTGCATAAAATATTTTATAAAACAATTTATTTTAATTTTACTAACTTCTTTTCTAACATTCTACATAAGTGAAATTCACTGAAGATAAAACACCTACAGTACATTTGGAAGGAGTTAAAAACTGATGTCAGTCAATGATCAATAAAAAGAAGCCAAACCTGAGCAGAAGAAGAGGAGGATCATCATCTTCATCATCATCATCTTGTCACTGTCCTGGTCCTGTTTCTTAATATCAGTGTAGAATCAAATCCAAATCATCACTGGTTTTTCCTCAATCTTCTCTTTTTATCCTTCAGTTTCTCTTCTTTTCTTCACTCTGTTCGACCTTCTCCTCTTCTCCTCTTCTCCTCAGCTCCCGTGTCTCCCCTCTGACTCCCTGTCAGGATCTGAGTCCAAACCTGAACCTTCTCTGAGTGACAGACAGTGGAGGAGGAGTCGGAGTGAGATCGGTTCCTGTGATGCAATATACAGCTCGGACACTAGATGGTGGTGTTGAAAAGAACCTACAATCCACTGAAGAAGAAGTATCAGCGGCACCGTCGTCAGTAGAAGAAGAAATGTGTGTAAACAAAGATGTTCTCCTCCTGAGGATGAGCCGTTAGGAAAGAACAGAGTCTCCATGAAAAGGACCGGGTTGGTCGGCGGGAAAGAGACTGAAGGTAAAGGACGAACTGACGGAAAACTACGTAGTTACGGCTTAACGCTGTTCGTTTAATCAGTTCACTCTATTTACGTAGCACATGTTAGCATCAGTTAGCACCGGCTTAGCCAGCTGCAAACCTCAACTTCTGAAAGAGTTAGTTTAGTTTCTAAAAGATGTTTAAATAAAAATAGTAAGAACACAATTATTTGAGTATATATATATATATTTATATATATACTGTATATATTTAAACACTATGTATGTGTATACATCTTTATTACATCTGTGTTTACAAAGTATTAGTAGTAGAGAGCTGAACGACTGTATAAAATAACAAAGGAATTAAGGAAAACAGTTCCATAAGGAAAAAAAGGAAAACGGAAGAATTATAAGGAGAGGAAGATGAAGCAGAAAAGAGCAGAGATTTCTGAAGAAAGAAACAAAAGAAGAGAGAAGGAGGAATGAATGCATGTAAAGTAATGATTTCTGATCTTTACTTTTTCCGATATTTTCCAAACATTTAATTTTTAGATACCGATGTAGGTTTAAAACTGTTTAAAACCTGAGTGCAGCAACGTATGATTGCAGTAAATTAACGAATACTCGAAGTGTTTTGTTGTCAGAATTCATTATCAGAGGAAATAATGATATAAATCTTCACAAATCATGTAACTATACTTGTATCAGACTGATGTTAATGATTATCCGTAGTAAAAAACAAAGAGGGAAAGAATGTTGGATGGGTGAGATGACAGTACAGTATCTCTGACCTCTGGCTCCTTCTCTTTCAGGACCTGGTCCCAGACTTTTATTCCTGGTTCAGTAGGTCCTCTCTGCTCTGGTCTGGTCCGGTCCACTCTGATCAGCAGCAGCATGGCGGGACGTGGTCGAGGTCGCAGAGCCATGCCCTTTAATGTTGACGCCACGTCCATCAACAGAGGAGAGGGATTACCGCCAACCATGCAGCAGCCCACGCCTGTGTTCCCAGTAAGAACCTCAGACCAGAACCTGGACATGGTTCAGTCTGATATTACTGAGAATGTTTAATGCATTGCATGTCATGAGGTCAACGATGTGTGTCTTTGTCTAGGTGATGGAGCAGAAGCCCCTCCCCCTAACAGGCGGAGAGGAAGCAGAGTATCTATTAGCATTGAAGCAGGAGTTCAGGGGAGCCATGAAGAGTCTGCCCTTCTTCATCCAACCAGCTGCTCCAAAAAGAGGTCAGAAGTCATTTAGTGTAAGATTATTTTTCTGTGTGTGTCTCAGTCCTTGAGTTTATTTTGAAGGTCGGTTTCTAACATTAATTGATTGTTTATCCTTTGTGGCCTGTTTGTGCTTTTACTTTGAAAGTCTGGTTAAATACAGAAGTTCAAACGTCTTAGTTTGAGTTTTTCTTTCTCTGTTCTTCTGTTGTAGACGTGGAGAGATATTCAGATAAATACCACCTCAGTGAACAGACTGACAAACTGATGGACTGGAATCCAGGTGAGATTATTTGATCAACACTCCTCATTGGTTGATTGTTTGTTGAGTTCAGAGGGGGGAGGCGGGGCTCTAAGTGATTCTGTTTCTGGTTTCAGACTGGAAAAGGTTTCCCAGAGAACTCAGAGTCCTGGCCAGAAAAACTCCCAGAAAAGGTTAGTGACCAGTAAGTGAGGTGAACGGAACTGGGTGATTTTTCAGAATAAAACTTTGTTAAGAATCAGAAATACAGCTCAGCCTGGTACCAATCGACCAGATCAGTGCCAGTATTCAGCATGTACATCTTCTGAGAAGCTTTTCCTGTTCTGTCCCTCAGGCGTCTCACTCGCTGTCTCCGATAGTGCTGAGAGTGGACAGGTGAGGAAGAAGAAGATGAAGACGTCGGAGGTGAAGGAAAAAGAAGTTCTGCTCAGACTGGAGGTGAGCTTTTCTTTCCCGACAGTCTGAACCCATAAAACCAAGACCACTAGTGTGGTGTCGCCCCCTGGTGGTAAATCTGTTATATCGTTGTTTTTTGTTGGGTCTCTGTTTCAGACACTGGAGAAGAAGGAGGAGCAGGCCAGCTCTGAGGAGGATGAGGGGGAGGAGAAGAAGAAGAAGACAGAGGAAGAGGAGGAGGCAGAGGAAGAAGAAGAGTTTGATGAAGATGAATTTGAGGAGGTGCGGTCCACTAGCCTTAAATCCTGTTATGATCACATGGTTCTGATCCAGATCTTTACTCACCGACTTCTCTTATATCCACAGGAGACGGACTACATCATGTCCTACTTTGACAACGGAGAAGAGTTTGGAGGAGACAGTGATGACAACATGGACGAAGCTGTTTACTAACACACACACAGACACACACACACACACGTGTGGTGTCAGTGTCACCAGCATTTTACTGTGGTTTTAAAACAACTCTGTATTTTATTGGTTTTTATATTTGTGTGAATCAAAGTCCACATTTTATATGTTTTTTATTGGTCTGTTTGTTGTAACGTTTATGTTGAGTGAGGTTTAAAGCTGATCCTGTCAAAGACTAAACTGTCCTGCAGGGGGCGTTTTTGTCAAAAGAACAGCTAATAAACTGGTGAGCAGAAAACTGATCCATTTCTTCGACAGAGACAATGTTCGAGTGACTGTTGTGACAATGACAAAATTCCACAACGGATGTTCAGCATCTTAAAAAGTCGCCAAACGTCGTCCACAGTTAGTGAACGTAGCTAAGAAGACGTACGTTAAGGAATAAGTTTTTCTGAGAATTGTTTGTTATTCCCTAAGTTCTCAGCTGTTTGCGTCAACATGTGTGAGAGTGACACACACAGACACACACACACACACACAACTCATCAGCTGCTGTCGTTCAATCTATGGCGCAAACACATGTTGTCCTTATATGGACATGCAGGGGCAGAGCTCCACTGGCTGCACATGTCCATGGTTGATGTGTCCAACACGATGCTGTCCTTCCGTCAGAAAACACTTCTAATGAAATCAATGAAACATTTTTTAACCATCACAGAAAAAAAAGAAGTTTATTGATGACTGATTGACGTGAGACAAACACATTTCATGGTAACTTCTAGTTGAATCTGGAACCGTGAGAGACTGAAGTAAAGAAAAACGACTTGGACAAAATGTTTTCTTGTCAGATGAAGTGAAAATTCTGAATCCAGTGAAATGATTTGAATAATTCCATTATTGACCAGATGAAAGGACTGTGTCTGCGACGTACCAGTTATATAATCATATTATTGAGAGATTGTACCAGAATCTTTAGGACCAGCTACAAGGTGAATTTAAATTGCAGGCACTAGTACCAGTTTATAAAACTGTAAACGTCTTTTACGGATTGAGCAGAAAGTAAAAGTTTGTGGAAATTTCTAAAACAGCAGCGAGGGCCATAATCTAGACATAGTTAGAAGAATAAGAATAGTTTCTGTTCTTATCATAGAAAAACCAAAGCAGTGACTAGAGCCAGTACCATACACAAAATACATGTCTGTGTCAGGGACCAAAAAGACATGAAGTTCAGGGACTCTTTGGTTCCACTGGGACAACAGACACAGGTCTAGTGGTAGAAGAAGAAGCTCCTCACGAAAGAGACGTCTGACATTTGTCTGTGATTGAATTCAGTCTGTGTTTAACACCAGGAGAGATCTTTGTGAGGAGGTTCCATTCTGTCACTAGTCTCTGGTCTTCCTGAACATGATTCCCTTTGTCTGTCAATGAAAGTCATCACTAGGGACATCTGTGACTGGACATGATTGATCGTCAGCTTGTACAGTCCAACAAGACAAAAATTCAGGTAAAAAAAAAATACAGACTTGGCCTCAAGCAAAAGTCCAAAGGCTTAAACAGCTGCTTGTTTAAAAGCTTAAAAATATACTTTCTTGTACAAGGTCAACAGACTGGACCCAGAACCAGTAAAGACCATCTTAAAAACCCTCCCAGGTCTCGGTGGGGTCTCTGGGCTGTGTCTCTTCCTCAGTTCAGGTTCTTGACACCAACCATCAAAAAATAAATAAAAAAGTGGTTCCTTCTGAATTTTGTACCAACACCTGACCCAGTCTGGACCAGGTCCACCTCCTCATCACACTGGGGTCTTGGGTTCAGGTTTGAGTTTGTTGCTGTTGGAGGGAGGAGTGATGGAGGAGGAGGTGCTGGACTGGTCCAGTTTGTTATAAAGTGACCTCAGCTCCTTCACTTCCTCCAGGATCTCCTGAGCCTGAATCCAGGAGGCTGTCGCCTCCTTCAGGAGCCGCTCAACTTCAGTCAGTTTCTTCTCCTCTTCCTCATCCTCTTCTTTCTCCTCCCTCTGCTGGTGCTCCACATGAGCCTCCTCCAGCAGCTCCTGTGTCCTCCTCAGTTTCTGACTAATCAGCTCCTGCAGCTGCTCCACGCCCGGTGCCTGTGGTTGGGGTATTCGTACTTGTGGGCGGGGTATCTGCACCTGTGGGCGGGGTATGAGGGTGGCTTTCCTCTCAGAATTCACAGGGATCTCCTCCATGGAGGCGCATCGGTTCTTCTCCGGTACTGTCAACTCCCAGGCCACCACTACGTCACGAGGCAAACTCTGGGATTTCCCAGAATTCTTTGCAGTTTTGGTTAAAGGAGTGTTTTCGGCTTTTGACTTTGGAGATTCAGGGCTGACGTCAACCTGGAATTCATGACGAGATACAACGTCCTCCTCCTGGATCAGGTCCAGAGTCAAAGTACCAACAGAAGAGGAGGTGGAGGCCTGGACCAAGAGAAGGAGGACAAAGAGTGAAATCAAAGATGGAAGAGTAGGAAATAATGGAATAAGAAGGAAAAAGGAAAATTGACCATCAGCGTGGTCAGTTTAGTGTCATACTGACCACAGCCAGCAGGTGGCCTCTGGTGGGCAATCGTCGGTTATGAGGAATCTTTGCTCGATCTCGAGTCAAATGAAACAGCTGAGAGTCGTCAACTGTTATCTGCAACAGAGACATGAGTACGTTTAGGGAAAAGGCTGCTGTTCTCTTCCCTCCCAGCAGGAGGCACTACATCCAGGTCAGTACAGAAGCTACACAGAAGTGTTTGCGGTGAAGACAAATTGTTAGCATGTTAGCTCAGCATTTTCTGGCCTCAGTTAGCATAGAGGCCAGGAGTAAAATGTCAGTGAGGTTCTGACCTCGTCCAGGATTCGGTTCTTCGCCCTGGTGATGGAGACGTTGAGAGCGTTGATCCATAATTCCTTCTCCTGTGGGCTGACGGCCAGGAAGAGCAGGTTAGGAACCTACACACACACACACACACACACACTTTCAGCTTCTTTAATAGAATCTTCATGTGTGGAGATAGACAAGCCTACAGTCAGGCAGGTTTAGGCAGGTTTACAGTCAGACAGACAGGTTTACAGTCAGACAGACAGGTTTACAGTCAGACAGACAGGTGAACAGACAGGTCAGGGTTGTTACCGTGTTTCCCGGTGAACTGCAGCGCTGTAGTCTGAACTTGCTGTGACTCTTTTTGCTGCGACTCTTGTTTTTGCGAACTTCTTCACAGCGTTCGTAGTCGCACAAATCCAACACGTCCTCCGCTCTGCTGAGATCTTTCACCTGAGGGAACAGTTCATTGGTCAGAAACATCTGGAGTCCTGCCTTATTTTAGAGGTAGAGCCAATGATAGACATGTGTCAAACTCAGTCGACAAATCTGACTCGTAGTGAAGTTATATTTTGTCCGTTAGATCTTATCAGTGGGTATGAAGGTCAGTCGCAAGACTGAGTACGTGTGTGTGAATGAAAAGGAGAACGGTGGAGTGGTAAGGTTACAAGGAGCACAGGTGGAGAAGGTGGAGGAGTTACTTGGGCTCAACTGTTCAGAGCAGTGGAGACTGTGGAAGAGAGGAGAAGAATAGAATACAGTCAGGATGGAAGAACTGGAGAAAGGTCTCTGGAGTGATTTGTGATAGAAGGGTGTCAGCTAAGGTGGAGGGAAAGGTTTACAGGACAGTGGTGAGACCAGCCATGATGTATGGACTAGAGACATTAGGAATTGGTAGAAGACAAGAGGGAGAGCTGGAGGTGGAGGAGTTAAAGATGCTGAGATTCTCTTTGGGGGTGACAAGGATGGACAAGCTAGAGAAGACAGACTGAGATGGTTTGGACATGTTCAGAGGAGGGACAGTGATTATATTGGGAGAAGAATGCTAGACATGGAGCTACCAGGTAAGAGACGAAGAG
>JAFBJS010002122.1:12333-54932 GCA_016785265.1 Paraplagusia blochii | reverse complement strand
TCCCTGACTGGGTGTCTTCATTAACAGCAGAGAGGGTAGGCTCAACAGCGCCCCTAACAGGGGAAACCAACCCTCAACATGACGACCCAACTCTGTACGGATGACGCCTGGGTGGAGACTGAAGGATGACACACCGCTGCCTGGAGACAAGACAAAGAGTGAGTGAGTTAGTCAGCGAGTTAGTCAGTGAGTTAATGGATAGCTGGAGACAGAACAAGATCCTTCCACAGTCAAGATATAGAAATAGAGTAGTTATGCAGCTGGATAATATTTACTTATTAATCTTTAAAAAAAACACAGTATAAGTATCAGCTTAATTAGATAAACTGAAATGCTGCCATCTAGTGACTTTCCGGAAAATAAAAATTTGCTTTAAAGCAAAACTTTTTTAGAGCACAAATAATTTTGGGACACCCACACATTGCATTATCAGCTTTTCAATATCGGAGTAAAAAATATATATATATAACAATTCTTGCAGATCGTTAATAACATGCTAACATTGGTGACCGATCGGTCAGACAGTATTATCTGGACGTCCCAAATCAGTCTAGTTTAGATTTACTCTTGACATGAAGTGTGTGTGAGAACCTCTAAGTCTTCGTGCAAGTTCTCTGGAGAAGAGGATGTTGGCCAGTTTACTCTGTTGGTAGCTCTCCAGTGAGCTGTAGCGCCTCCTACTGAAGAACATGTCGTCAAAGTCAATACGACCTGCATTTGTAAAGAGATATTCTGTTAAAAGTTAAAGTTAAAAGTTGTCTAGAAACACTATGTGATGCCGCAGTCGTACCTCCTTTGTGTGCTATGGACGACACGTTGACAACCCGGCTGGGGGCGGAGCTCTTTAGTTTTGGAAGAAGCATGTTGGTCAGCAAAAAGTGACCCAAATGATTCACAGCTATTTGTGTCTCAAAACCGTCTTCCGTCAGCCATTTTGGACACATCATGACACCTGCAGAGGAGACTTGAAGTTAGCAAAGAAGCAAAGAAGTACATCATCAAGTCCTGCACCTGGGTCTGACTGGAGGAACCCTGGTTGAAGTGGATCTCCTCCTGAACATCCCCACATCACCTGCTTATACCATATTCTCTTTTGGTGACCTATAGAATCCATTACACAAACCCTCTCTCCAAATTTGGTGGTTCCTGGTTCTGGCATTATGCAAGTTTTCAGAAATCCTCGTCAGGACCCTCAGATCTACTGACACCCATCTCCTCCAGGTTCCAAGGACCAGGCTCTCCACAATGAGATCCCGGGCCTTTTGTGCTGCTGCTCTACGCCTGTGGAAGCAACCTTCCACCTCACTTAAGAGCCACCCAGGACACTGACTGTTTCAAAAAATGCCTAAAAACCTTTTTATTCCAGGACGCATACAGCTGTCGTTAGCCACAGTCCTGTCATCTTATTGAATATATTTATTATGCTTTTATGTCTGTAGCACTTTGAGATCCCAGGGATGGAAAGTGCATTATAAATAAAATGTATTATTATTATTATTATTACTTTACATCCCACTGCATGATAACATCAACAAGGCACCAACACAACAGACACATCAAGCACCCTCAGTATTTATGGGCACTTAACGTCTTGGAGCCTCTAACCTCTAATCTTATCAATTTATGGGCACAAAATGCACAACACATGGTGATGGTCAGTTCAAGAGGGGATGTATGGGTATTGTAGGCTGCTGACTTTAGGTGTAACATTTCAGAATAAACCCATAAATATAGGAGCTTCACATGCAACACACCAGGGGTGAGGACACAGACACAGGAACCTACGTACTTCAGGTGTCAACACAATGGTGATGGTGGACAGTGTCAGTAGGATTTACCTGCGTTGTTAATGAGGATGTCCAGTCTGTCTTCACTGTCGATGTATTCTTTAGCAAACTGACGGACTGAGTGAAGCGAGGCCAGATCCAAGTGTCGGATCACCACGTTTCCATTTCCTGTTGCCTCACGGATCTCTTCTGCAGCCGACTCTGCCCTTATTAGGTCTCTGCAAGCCATCACTACTCTGGCTCCTGGTAGGCAGACAAACACAGAGTCGTCTGATAAATGTTCTGACCACCAGGTGTCCCTGTACTTATCACTGTTGTCAGCCCTGTCACCTCCACACTCACCTCTGCGAGCCATCTCCCTGCTGGTCTCTTTACCGATCCCTGTGTTAGCTCCTGTGATCACGACGGTTTTCCCGTCCAGACGAACTGAGCAACGACAAACTCCACCTGCGATCCACTTCCTCAGAACCACTACACCTGCAGAAACACAGGCACCAACATTTGGGAGGCTGTCTTTGGAAGAACAGATTTCCCTGAAATATCTTTCATCGAAGCTTGGCTTAGATCAGGGTTTTTCAAAGTGTGGGGCAGGCCCCCCTGGGGGGGCGCGGTGCGATGCCGAGGGGGGCGCGTGTGACCCTGGGGAACATGCTTTTTTCCGCCGTACTACAATAAAGTGTAATTGCACATCCTTGTAAGTTGAACTATATCTCTTTTTTGTTTTCTTTATGTTAACAAGGATACGATGTTATGCAGAGGTGCAACTATAACTATTTATAGACAAATGCTATTATTTATAGTTGCCGCGGAGAGTGGGTGGTGGGGTGGGGGATGCAAATTGTTTTCTTCTTGCTAGGGTGGGGTAACAGAAAAAGATTGGGAAGCAGTGGCTTAGATGATTCTTCATGCTCCTGTGTTGTCAACTAAGTTGTTCAAAGTGGCATTCCTTTGGTCAATGTCCAGAAGAGGTCACTGTCCTCTTTGAAACTGTGAGCCACTTCAAGGGACTAAGTAAAATGACTTCCTAACATCTAACATCTTGTCAGCTTATTTATTACAGAGTAAGCTGACCCCACAACCTCCACCTACATCACTCTACACTGTAACAGCCACTCACAACCCTTCCTGCAGGTGGTGAGCCAGCTGGAAGGCGGCAACCATCCTAACCGTGATTCAATCTTGCACAAGACGGGAACTCTGGAGTTCCACACCACAGACTGACACATTGCCTCTGGGCCAAATGCCTATACATCCTGAAACATGTGATAATTCGTTCTGGGAAATACAAAGTAGCAGACACTCTTCTGACCATCATGGCTGCAGCAATTTGGATGTCCTTGCAAGAGCAACTGCATCAAAAATCACAGTAACAGTACGCGTGTTAACCTTCTTGACTCAATTTATTGGTAGAACATACCAAGCATGCAACTTAGGTAGTCCACAGGTGCTACCAGGTACATCCTCAAAAAGCACACATTATGAAAAACAGATCAAGGATCAGATGCATGGTCTTACAGATCAACGTGACACCAAGAGCAGCTCCACACTTCAGCAGCAGAGCTCCTTGTCCCTCCTCTAAAGGAAGCACCTGTGGCTTCGACACCACCCCACCACTGTCGGTCAACGGCAGCATCAGGAAGTCTTCAGGAGCTGCAGCTACCATCTTGGCAGGTTTGAACAAACTGAGTAGTGTAGCTGAGCTGGGACAGAAGTTGGGGGTGGGGTCAATGGACAGATTAGGACAGATTATGGGATCAGTTCACAAGAAAGATTAGCAGCAACAGGGGAAAGCAGAAAAAAACTTGATTTAACATGGTTAAACAATCTTACCTAACAATATTCATGCAACTGAAATCTGTGGATTTATTTTTTATATAATCTTATGTAATATTTGACAGCTTCTGAAATATGTTTTCACATTGATAATAAATAAAATATTTAATATTATGCTTGCCCACAATACTATTTAAAAAAGTGTGAAGGCATTTTATTTCTAGATGAGTTAAACCAACTAGGATCGTTGTGGGAACTGGTGGAGCTGTAGTGTCACCGTTTGCAAATCTCAGAAGAAAAAAACAGAGAGTCTGATTCCTGAAAGTATTAATAATGTTAATACTCCTCTGTAAATTTCTTTGGCTAAAAGTGTTTGAGATTTCTTAAAAGTCACTCCCTCAAATCAGCGTTGTTGGCTCCACCCCTCTGCCTGGCCATAAATATAAGAAGTTCATGATTGGATTGTATATACTAGTTATACAAATTAATTAAAGTTGAAATTAATTTTATTCAGAACACATCAGGCTGTTGGCTTGAAAATACTTTATTCTTTAACCATCTTGGTCACTGGTGACTGTGCTTTAAGATGTAAGAAAAAACAATGTATTTGAAACCAAACCTATAGCAGACAAAGTGTGACTGGAACCATATGTGGAACATGTTGTGTTTGTTATTCTAAGATTTTTTGGGTTTTTATCGGCCTCTTGTTGTGACGTCGAAAGTGGCGCCCCGCCCAGCAACACAACAAAAAACAAAATGGAAGTCTCTTTCCCCGAAGGTTCTTCTTTTTTTAAAGAAGAAATTCATCGCCAAGTTGGCTCAACGCAGACGCAGTCGCTCTTAAATCCATGGACGTTGAATATTTCACTGTAAACTCAATAAAACCTCGTCAAAAACACCACATTTTCGAAACATTTTCCCCGACCAATATATAGTGTAGCTGCCATTCATGGAAGTGACGTCAAACTAAATAAGATGAAGTGAGAATCTGATTGAAGCAGGTATCGGAAGTCCCGCCCCCTCGGAGTCAGCGCGTGCAGGGAGAAGAAGAATCGAACCGAGGAGTCCCCGCGTCTCTGTCTTGTTCCAAAGCTGCAGGTAAGACCAGCGCGAACACTTCAGTCCTGTGGGACACGGTCGCCGGCGACATTATTTGACATTTTAGGACGCGCTTTGTCTGTTGCATTTGTCTGCCTGTGAGGGGCGGTACTGCAGGAGACAAACATACCACAGATGCTGGAGCTACAGGATGCATGTCTGGCTCTGTGGTATCGTTGATCCCTGAATAGATATTTTATAAAACTCCTATTTCACTCAGACAACAGTATTGCCTGTGCATTCTGAGGACAGTTATTTAAAATGGACAAAGAAAAACAACGAAACAGCGCCCCCAGTGACCGGCGCGCTACACTAACACAGACAAATACTACAGACTTTGAAGTAAATATTCGGACTTTACTTCTAAAGCTGTACTATGAAAGTCTGTTGCAATTTGTTCTGGGTCCAACATCAACTTTTCTGTTAAATTCTGCAGCTGTGCTGTATTTCTGACTACTTGCTGTTTTCCCACATTATTGTTTGTTCTTTCAAATTCCAACCACAGACAGCGCTGATTAACAGTAGGCTCTGTTTACTGCTTCTTCAAGGTTAGTCATTGCACTAAGTTTTAGTTTCTGAAAAATCTAAAATAAATTATTACGATTGTAAAGATTGACAGAAAACTAGAAATTTATTGTGCGGGTAACTTTGCCTCCTCATCAAAGAATACAACAGTATTTAGTATTTTATTTTGTCCTACATGCAAGTTAGCATTGCAGAACGGTTTTCGGCATTGGAATTTTATTTTCCAAATAAAATTTCCACGCATCGGAATAGTTTTATCTACTATGGCTTGCTAGTACTCGGAACCCAGTACGTCAGGAGTGACAAACAAATCTTTATGGCTGCCATAGAAAGAAACATGGATGTGGAACTGTTTATGGAGTGTGAAGAGGAGGAGCTGGAGCCGTGGCAACAAGTGGACGATGAGGTGGAGGAGGACGTGATGGGGTTAAATGACAACTATGGACAACCAGGTGAGACAACCAACAACAGCCAGGAGAGTTGATGTTTGACAATTTTAACGTAATTATTTACAATATCATATGATGTGTTTCTTTGCAGTAGAGGATTCCTCATCTCCACTTCCTGTTTATGAAACTCCACCCCCAAGCTCTCCACCCACAGGTAGGCCTGCCAGTGTGTGTTTCTAAGTCTTCAGATATGATGACAGCTGATTTTTTTTTCACTCAGATCTTCCTCCATTTCTTCCCAAAGCCTCGTCTCCTGCTCACCATGTCTCGTCTTCCTCGTCCTCGGGACCTATTCCACCTCCCGCTCCTGTGACCACATCTGTGACTCACCTTTCTGCTCCTGTGACTCCTCCCATCTCTGCACCACCACCGCCGATAAACCAGGCCCAACCCCTCATCCTGACACAGACTGCAGGTGGGACGTTTTTGGTCCCAGCACCATCAGGGTCCGGCAGCAGTCAACCCTTTCTTCTCACACAGGTATGTATTTCACAGAAATGTGTCCCCTTAGACCACACCCGTCCTTTAGCTGGTTATATGTCATAGCTGTTAGTAAAAACCGAGAGAACAGAGAGTCCTCGGTTCGATTCCCACAAGCACAAGCTTAGCACTAGTCACAACCACACAATCACTTTCCCACGCCTTTCAAATTTAAATATAAATAAGAACCTGATGACATATTTTTATTTCTAGTTGCTGCCACCTAGTGTTTTGGAGGCTTGATATCCTCACTGTGCCCTAAAAGCGTACTTACATTCTGTGCATGGTTAGGAGGACTCTAGGACTTTTAGATAAATATGTCAGCTACCACGAGGTGGCAGTGTTGGCTTCTCTATTGACTGCGACGAGAATCAATCCATCAAGTTTTATATGTCCATATAAATTGATGGATTGATTCTCGTCTCCTTTTGAAATGTTTTGTGACTTTTATTTTAGTTTTTCCCGATTCAGCTCGGTTACATTTATTTTTGCCTGAACTTTAATTCTGTTTGGATGGTAAATGGTTAATTATCTTGTGAATCTGTGCAAATCTTTGACTTTTTCGCGGTTGTGGACCGTAGGTCTGTTTGTGATGTCATTTTTTTTCCTCTGCAGGGTTTTCCAGGGACTCCCTTAGTTTTGAACCTGCAGCCAGGTCAGGCAGTCCAGCCGCTCACCCTGATTCAGTGTAAGCTCCGCCTACATCCGCCATCACCCTCGGATTATGAGTCAGGATTCACTCACTGCTCATGTTTCTATCCCTTCAGCACCATCACTGGGTCAGCTGGTGCGGCCAAACGCAAGCGTGCCCTCCATCCTCAACCAGGGTCAAAACAGAGGGGTTTCCAACCCCACCCGAGTCTCCGCCCACCCATCATCGTCTTTCACTACTATGCAGATCCCGACCACGCTGACCATCCGCAACAGCACACCAGGAACCAGTCAGTCCCTCTGAAAGCACTGATATCAGTTCCTGACTGACCCATTGATCCACTCATTCATCTGTTAATGTCTTTTTTTTTTTTTTTTAAGCTAACCTTCAAATGGCACAGGTGGGCGGGACCAGCTTCCTGAAGCTGGCAGGAAGTCCAGCCCTTTCTTCTGGTTCAGCTAATGGAGTCACAAGAGTAGCTGTGATCAACAGCAGTGGAAATCAACCAGTGACCAAAACTGGTACTGTTTGGGTTTTGCCTTTTCTGACACATCTGCTCATTCTGTTAAAGTCACATGGTCATGTGTCTGATCCTCCACCACAGCTCCAACCGCTTCAGCACCTGCATCCAACCCTAACAAGGTGGTGATGAGTGTTGAAGAATTCTACTATGGGAAGCACGTTGGTGACCAGAGTCTGATAAAGCCGCTGCCACCGGGCATCAAACCCGTGACCTTTAACTGTCAGATCTGCAAACATCTGGCAGATAATAATCTGAGGTAAGAATCACTGGACGACTGGACAACTTCCTGAATGGAAATCTAGGAGACAGAAGACAGGGATTAACCTGTGTCTCTTTACACAGGTTGATGCAGCATGTCCTCCAGCACTCACAGCTGGTTGGTTCCGTTGACCAGTCCTTCTGCAGGTTCTGTTACCGACAGTTTTCATCTCTTGCTCAGCTGGAGATTCACAAGTACCTGGTCCATGGTCCAGTCCTAACCAACAGTAAGAACAACGTCTTTGAAATGCACTCTTTGTTGCCTTCAACCACCTTGTCTTGGTTTCTGACACAGTCTGGACGCCGTCTTTCTAGTTGAGCCTTTTGTCGCCAGACACATGGTTAGGGTCAGGTCCTGGTACGTGGCCATGTTTGTGCCTCCAATCACCAGTATGTGGTGTTGTTGAGCCATGGTTCCGCATGCCAGGGGACATCATTATGTCCTGACCAGTGTTGGGCAAGTTACTTTTACTAAAACAGTAACTTATTACTTTACTAGTTACTGCTCTGAAAAAGTAACTAGTTTCTAAATATAAAAGTAACTAATAACTAGTAACTTTATTTTAAATAATAGTAATAAAAAAAATCTGTGTTGAACTAACAACAAGTGTCTTAAAGACAAAAAAGTTATACATGGTCTCAGAAACTAGTTCTCTCCTGCTCTGTTATAACTTTTAACCAGTGTTGGGCAAGTTACTTAAATAGTAACTTATTACTTTACTAGTTACTGCTCTGAAAAAGTAACTAATTACTGAATTATAAAAGCAACTAATAACTAGTTACTTTAAAAAAAAAGTTTAGTGTTGTGTTCTGTATCAACTATCATGAAATGTAGTGGAACAATAAAAACAAAATAGATGTTTAGACATTTTGACAGACATCTTTATCGTAACCTCAACTTGACACTTGCTGTCGTCTTGCTTGTGGGTGTGTGTGACGCGGAACAGCAGAACAGCAGTATTTCCCTATAAGGCAAGAAGACCCGCCCAGGTCTCTTTCTGATTGGCTTAGCCTGAAACGTTAACCTATGTCAACCAATCATTGCTCCTTTTCAACACATGGGTTCAGTTAGTGTGGACGGCCGTCTTTCACTCACGACTGACAGGCAGCAGACAGACTCCACTGACACACAGTCCTGTCTCCGTGGACGGGAGAAACCGTCCATTTGGACCACAGATAGTAACAAGTAACGAGCCCCTTCACACCACAGTAACAACAATGGCGTTACTGAATGGGAAAAGTAACGCGTTACATTATTAGTTATTGAGAAAAGTAGTTTTGTTACAAGTAACATGTTCCAACACTGGTTCTGATGGAGTCTCGATGTTCAGCAAGATGTTGATAGAGATTTTTCCAATGTTCTCACAGGCTGTAGATGTTAGTGGAACAGTAGGCATCGTCCTGGGAAGACCAGAAGGGCTGTTGACGTGTGTTTCCTGTTTCCAGAATTCAAGTCACCTCTAAAATCTAACTTAGGTGAATTGTCAAAGCTTCACTGGTGTAGATTCTGTCGTCACCTCTTGTTTTGTCGTAGGCATGTGTCGTATATGTGAGTGGGCCTTTGACAATGAGCCCCTCTTCCTCAACCACATGAAATCAAACCACAAACCTGGAGAGATGCCTTACGTCTGCCAGGTTAGTGAGCTCCTCCATCATGTGACCCCTGACGTCTAGTGTGTTTGGTTGGACAGCGTGGCCTCTAACTAAGCTGTGATTGGCAGGTTTGCTCCTATCGCTCCTCCTTCTACTCCGACGTCCTGCAGCACTTCAGCAGCATTCACAAAGACTCTCGGTTCCTGCTCTGCATCTTCTGCTTGAAAGTGACCAAGAACCTCATGAACTTCCACGATCACATGCAGAGACACCAGGTAACGTTAGAATTCAGTTCACCTCTCAACGAGTCGTTTGGTTCAGAGAAGAAGAAGAGTTAAAAAAAATAAAACCTACAATGTCCCAACGTTGACTTTATGTTTTTCTAGATTTTTAAAGTCATTTAACTTTAAAGGTATTTGAGGAGCTTCCAGAGATGAAGAGACATCCTCACATCACATCCTTGTTCTGTCCTGTCCTTCTCTGGACCAGGTGAACCAGGCCTTTCATTGCAGCAAGTGTCGCCTTCAGTTCATTACCTTAAAGGAAAAAATGCAACACAAGCAGGAAAACCATCGCAGCTTCCGGCGACCAGCTCAACTGTTGGGGCTTCCACCGGGCTCAAAGGTGAGACCTCTAGACTTCTCTTCCTCCAACTTCCTTCTTCTGGACACACTTCTAACTGTCTCGCTCTCCGTCCAGGTCACCATTAGGACCTATGGGAAGCTCAAATGTCCACCTTCGGCTAAAGAGCGAGCGTCTTCCACAGTTGTTCAGCCAATCAACATAAAGACAGAACCGGCTAAACCTCTGCAACAGAAGAACCTTGTCATCTCCAAGTCAACCAGACCTGGACCTCAGAAACCAAGCAGCCAGGTCAACAAGTAAGACGGAACTCTCTCGTTTTCGACCAGGTTAGGGGGACAAACCTCTCCAACAAATGCATGGACAAACATGCATCTAAAAGCTGTCTTAGAGGACAATAATTATAAATTTAAAATGTTTCCACTGTATCTATGGCTGTAACATTTTGACCCTAATGGTATCAAACCCTTTCACGCCCCCTGCAGGTTGTCTTTATACGAGGAGGATAAGTTGATATGTATGGAGTGTACGACAGGCGTCCTCAAGTTCACGTCCCACTATCCCACCTACGTGAAGTGTCTGCTGTGTCCATATAGAACCTGCTGCTCTAAAGCCTATGCTGCCCACATGATCCAGTAGGACAGTTTTATACAAACACACAAACACAGACACACGTTCTTCCTGATCACATTACCTAATTGGATTTCTTCTTCCTCAGTCACCACGTCCCTCAAACTCCAGACCAGGTTCCTCTGCACAAACGTCCTCCTCCCTGGTGAGAACCTTTGACTCTCAAGAGATGGACTTAAATCTGATAAATGAACTTTCTATGCACTGACCAACAAAAAACCTGTCTTCCCAGTATATTCAGGCTTCGTTGTTCTGACTGTGACTATCAGTCCAAATCAGCTGACCTCATGGCTGAACATCTGCTGACCAACCCTGGACACTACAGCGCAATCTGTCAGACTCGCTGTAAGAACAAACTCATAGAAGTTCCAAAATGGAGGGATGAAAAGTCTTGAAGTTGTCTTGAAGGACACACATTGTCTTGTCTGATGCAAAAAAAAAAAGGTTAATGTGCTGAAAGATTCTATTCTGTCCTTTATTTCAGTGTTTTCCGAACCCGACATCCAGATCTTCTGCAGTCAAAACCAACCTTCCTCAGAAAAAGTCAAACCTGAGCAGGATCTGGATTTACCCAAACCCTCCTGGCATTCAGCAGATTGTTGGAAGCCCCCGTCAAAAGATGACGACGCCAACTTTTCCATTGTCCCCTTCAGGGAGGAGAGTGGACCTCATCACTTGGGAAAAAATAGCGATGCAATCGACTTCTTCAACCTGCTGTTTCCTCAGTCACTGATGGAACTCATCGCCAAGGAAACCAACAACCACGTCAGGACGTGTCGCTTCCTGAAACCTTCCTACACCGACTGGGTCCCCGTCACCACGTGTGAGATCAAAGGTTTCATTGGTTTGGTGATACTGATGGGGATACAGAATCTGTCCGACTTGTCCCAGTACTGGTCCATGAACCAGTATGACAACAGTAACACCTTCTGCCGTGCCATGAGCTACAACCGCTTTAAACAGATTTCTGCCAACATCCGCATGGGCAGCCTCATCACGGACGAGTTCATGGGTCCAAACCATCCCAGCGATCCACTTCACATCTTCCGTCCCATGTTGGACATGTTGGGCAAAACCATGTGGAACGCCTACCGGCCCAACTGTTGCCTGACTGTTGACCAGGCACTGCTTCCTAGTCTGGAGGAGGACGACTCCAGTGCTACACCCAACTCCAAGGCTCAACCCCAGGTTTGGCTGCTGTGTGATTCCAAATCCGGCTACTGCCATCGCCTCTTTATTCAGGTGGGAGAAACAGAGAACCAGGAGACTGGGTTTACTGTGGTACCAGAACTGGTCAAAGACCTTCAGGACAAACACCACCAACTCTATCTCTCTAACTCACTGGCATCTGTTCCACTTATGCAAAAACTTCTGGACCAGGGACTTTACGCCTCTACCTCCTTCCCTCCACCCAACCCTATCCTGCCTCAAGAGCTGTGGAATGAGGGACAACTGGGAACAGCAGGGGACTTCCTACAGAGACAGTTTGGACCCTTGTTGGCAACCCGCTGGAGAGATGCCAAAGAAATGGGCTGTCTGTCAACTAATGCTGGTCCTGGTGCGGCTGACACGGTCTGGAGAAGGTCTCAGACAAAAGTCGGAGCGTTGGATCCTATCGACCGCCCCATGGCCTTCCGTCTCCTGCAGGAAAACATGCGGGGAGTCGACATCTGTAAGCAGCTGCTAGCTTGCAACCCACTTGGGGGAATCCCTCAGGACAGACACTGGCGCAGCCTCTTCTGGTTCCTGGTGAATCTGACCATAGTTAATGCCTTCATCGTTCTTCGGGAAAGTCGTAAGGAAAACCCTCCGTCCTGGGTGCAGGATGGACTTTTTATGCAAGTCAATTTCCGCAAGCGTTTGGGCAACCAGTTGGCCAAGTGTGCACAGAAGTCCTCTGACAAGATGGAGGTTCCAACCCCTCGTCCGGTCAAAGAGGACGTGGTCCCGAAACCTGTGAACCAGCGGCATAGAATGGCAAAGATCAGCTCCATCAGCAAAAGGTGCAGAAACTGCAACTTCAGAAATGTCCGTCGTGAAAGTGTTAACGGCTGCATCATCTGTAGAGTCAACCTCTGCAACCAGCCCAGCTGCTTCTGGGAGATTCATGGCCTCTCACCTAAAAACCGAGGTAAGTCTCAGTTCTGAGAATCCTGAGATTTTAAGTCAATCTGTAAAACATTTTCTTATTTGAATCTTCTCCATCTTCAACAGGTTCAACCAAAGTTGGGTTCCTACAGGACAGCATAAGGTATTTATCAGAAATGATTAAAAAAAGACAAAGATTTGTTTTCTGTAACTTATTTACTTATTTAATTTTCTGCAGTGGAAAGATTGTCTTCGAACAAGTTGAGGACAACATAGAAGACGCAATGGCTCCTGTGGAAGATATAGACTTCTCAGATGATGAGGACTTGGGAAACCTGGAGGACATGGATGAAGAATCCAAAGATATTGAAGACGAGTGTTCCAAAGAACCAAAACCTGCCCTGTCTGATCTGAATCTTACAACAAATGGAGACGTCCAGACACCAAGTGTCCGAGCTAAAGATCATGATGATGGTCTCACAGCCCGGCAGCTAAGAATCTCCTTAATGGCCTTGTGTGAAGGACTCGTTCAAGCGTCCAGGGTCTTTTCAACCAACATCCAACTCATCCAAACATGGCTGATGGAGGCAAAGAAGGGTCTGATTCAAAGAGGGTCTGAAGAAACCGATGATTCCGATGGTGATGGACATCTGGTTGCCTGGGTGTTGTCCATGCGTGAGCAGCAACTTGTCATCACAGAGAGCAACCTCTTCCACAAAGTGTCCATGTTGAAGAAGAAGGGCAGCTTTAGTGAGTCTTACCATATGTCCTACGGTTGGGCGGTCAACTTCATGCTGAGACATGAGCTCGGCATCAAAACCTTTGGCCTGGAACCCACACTTGCTCGCGGTTTACCAGCCTTCCTAGTCGCCCAAGTCAGGTCTTTCCAAAACTTTACCCAGAAGATGGTCCAGGTTCACAATCTCCCTGAAAGCTCAGTAGCTTCCATGGACGAGTTCTCCCTCTTTGTGGACATGAGGTTGATGCAGGACGAGGGACGGCGTTTGGAAGCCTTAGAACTTACTGGGACGAGTCCTCTGGTCACTGTGTACCTGGTCCTTCTGGCAGATGGGACTATGCTGCCGTCTTTGATGTTGACAACTTCCAAACTGGCCGTTAAAGACCTTCCAGAGTTTATCCTGCTGGAGACGGTTTCAGAGACGCTCACAGGAGAAGAAGCTTTGAATCTTTGGCTCAATAAAGTCTGGATGTCACACTTGTCCTGTGGATCTCAGCCCAAAAAGTCAATGCTTATTCTGGACCCACACCGTGAACATACAGGAGATCATTTTCTTAATTCCATCAGTGCGCTGGGAACCCTTCCCGCCTTGATACCAGGTGGAGCCTCCTTCAATCTACATCCTCTGGAGATGTGCATGAAGCCAGTGCTTCAACGTTACATGCTGAGGCAGTGGACAAAGTTCACAGCAGAAAAACCCGCAGAGTTGGAGGAGGACTCACCTCAGCAGCTCCAGGTACGTGTCCTTCAGAAGTTGGTGGAGTGGTTGGTGGAGGCGCTGACCCACCTGAACAAACTTCAACAGATGTGGAAGACTTCGTTCAGACTAACGGACCTTTTTAACAAAGACAACGAGCAGAATGAAGACAAGGGTCAAAAGCCGGAAGAGACCCAATTGGACCTCCTCAAGACTCTGACTGAAACCCTCCTTGGTGCTGACGCCCTGAAGGACAGTCCTCCTCATCTGCCAGAGTCCAACGACGCCAACACGGAACCAAGAGGACAAGAACTAAAGTCTCCACAGGAGAAACCTGAAGAAAAGCAGGAGGAACCAAGAGGAGATGAAGTGAAGGAAGAGAAGAAAGAGACAACGGAAGAAGAAGAAGAAGTCACTGGTGATGGAGATGAGGGAGAAGATGCAAAATCAGACGACAGTGAGGTAGAAGTAAAAGACACAAAGGAGGACAAAGAGGTGAACAAAGAGAGACGGGAATACAGGATAGTGACCGGAGAAGACGTTGGGGACGAGTGGACAGTCAAGAGCAGGACAGAAGGAACAGAGGCTGGTAGAGACGACAGCGGGGTGATAGACAAGAGCTGAAGTGAGAGATCCAAACAGACTTCAGTTCAGACCCAGATGAAATAAAACATGATGTTGATAACAAGGTTCTAACCAAAACTGGGATCCATGTCAGTCGTCCAGCTAGTACTCGTTGTCCCAGTGTATTGACTAGAGGTGCTGGTCTTCTGCAAGTTCACAAGAACATGGTAAATCCAGCTTAGTAAAGTCTGCAACAGGTGGAGCGGGGTAGCCCCAAACCACAGGCCCAGGTGGATCGGTCCATGTTGATCCAGTCTAGGTGTCCACGGTGGATCTTGTTGATCCAGTCCAGATAGACCACATGGGGCCAGTCCAGGTGAATGAAGGTCCAGAATGGTCCACAATGTGGATTTAGTACAGATCTTCACAGGTCCAGGATGACCCTGTCATCTGGATCCATACCATGTTTTTTTACACTGTTCAACTCCAGGTGGGTAAGTTGATCTTCTGGATCTGCTCCTAAAACATCTGGTCCATGTTAGTTTGATAGTTTGCTGATGTCTCAGTGTTTGACATGTTTTGGTTTTTGACTGTAAAAACATTTTAAAGAATAAACTTGTTTTTGGATTTCTGGATGTGGATTCCTTAACATGCACCGTGTCAAACATCTGGTGGTTTCCCCAAACTCAGTGACATGAAGAGGACGTGGTGGCCGAGTGGTTAAGGCCACTGCTACTCCATTGTGCTCTGCAGGCGTGGGTTCAAATCCCATCCTTGTCAGTTTGTTTTCCATAATTTCCTGAAGAAATTATTCCTGGAAAAAAAAAATAATATACTTAAGTAAATATTAAACTTTTATAATAAAGTTCTATCAATCTGTTATCGAATGCAAACTAAAGTGGTTAGTTTTCACTCTTTAAGATGACCTTTAACTGCATCTTCCTGACATTAAGACAAGAGTCTGGTATATTATTATTATTATTAGTAAAGATAAGTATAAAAAAAAGGAGTCTTTTATTTTTTCTTTCATTTTGAATTGAGAACCATCTGTTCCTGGAGTAGATTCCACAAACCAACCATTGTTGTGTATTCAGTCCACTGTGAAGAAGACGACCCTACATGGGACATTTACATCTGAAGGATAGAAGACACACGGAGAAGAGCAGTGTTGGGACTAATGCGTTACTTGTAACGCTGTTATGTAACAAAACTACTTTTCTCTGCAACTAATAACGTAACGTGATTAAAGATTAAGATAATTTTTTTGTCATTGTGATTCACACCACAGCACAGAATCAAATTTGGCCTCTGCATTTAACCCATCTTTAAAGTAAAGTAGTAACCATTTTTAAAGTAAAGTAACTAGTTATTAGTTACTTTTATAATTTAGTAACTAGTTACTTTTTCAGAGCAGTAACTAGTAAAGCAATAAGTTACTTTTTTAAGGTAACTTGCCCAACACTGGTTAAAAGTTATAACAGAGCAGGAGAGAACTAGTTCCTGAGACCATGTTTAACTTTTTTGTCTTTAAGTCACTTGTTGTTAGTTCGACACAGAACTTATCAAGGTTTTTGTCAGTGCGTCAGGGACAAGCGCTGTGATGGTGGTACCAGTCCTACACAACACAAACTTTTTAAATATGTTTTTAAAGTAAAGTAACAAGTTATTGGTTACTTTTATAATTTAGTAACTTGTAATGTAACTAGTTACCTTTTTGGAGCAGTAACTAGTAAAGTAATAAATTACTTTTTTGAAGTAACTTGCCCAACACTGGAGAAGAGAGATGGTTTGAGAGGTGTGAAAGAGTGAGGTTTAAGACACAACCTTTCACTTTCCTACAAAATCCACTGGACATCAAAGTAAAGTCAATGGGAATAAAGGAAGGAAACAAAGTGAACAGTGGGGTGGAGCGGGGGTGTGTGGGGGTGGTGCCACTCACTGCACCTGAGTGGTAACTCAGGAAGTGCCTGGGCGTTCCTGTCGCCACCCACTGTTCACTTTGGTGATGGGTTAATGTAGCGCTCAAATGTCGTGGGTGGAGTTTCCTTTTGTTTGGAACAACAACAACAACCAACAATAGTATTAAATTTCCTCATTCATTCCTTTCACTTCATGATTGTACAATTGTTCCCTCCAGGATAATGTGATGGTTTTACCAAACTTCATCTTCATCACTTCCTTGTTTTCTCCAACGACCCTCGTTCCAGGTTTGCAGCCTCCATCAGGCCTTGTACCAGAACAGCCCCCCCCTCAGGTTTTCAGTTAGAACTGAAGAAGCCTCTTGGAGGAAAAGGTGAAACCAACTTGTCCACTTGGACTAAATGTAACTATTTGGGATCAAATGACCTGGATTACAGTCTAAGTAATTCCTGTAATTACAAAAAAATGATCTTTTGTTTAATCCCCTATCACTGACATGTTTCATTAAATATTTATAAAACTTCTGACGTCTCACCTGTTGAAAATTCTTAATGTAGATTCAGCTTCCATTCAATTGAATATTTGTTCGTCAACATTCAAAACTTCAATAGTTTTAAGTTATGTTTTATTCAGATTTTGGTTCAATCCTGTAAAAACTGAACCCAAGAAAATTATTATTTCTTCTCATGAGTTTATTAAACACAACAAAAAGTTTTGTTTGTGAGGTATTTTATATAAATTATTTTATACTTTGGGTAAAAGAGTCAGGAGTGATCTGAGATAGAAGAGAGTCAGCTAAGGTGAAGGGACGGTGGTGAGACCAGCCATGATGGACGGATTAGAGACACTAGGAATAGACAGAAGANAGGAGACAGAGCTGGAGGTGGAGGAGTTAAAGATGCTGAGATTCTCTTTAGGAGAGACAAGAATGGACAGGATCAGGAATGAGGTGATTAGAGGGACAACACAGACAGAAAGGTTTGAAAAAAAAGCTAGAGAAGACAGATTGAGATGGTTTGGACATGTTCAGGGGAGGGACAGTGGATACATTGGTAGAAGAAAGATACTAGAGATGGAGCTACCAGGTAGGAGACAAAGAGGAGATTGATGGATGCAGTGAGGGAGGACATGGAGGTAGTTGGAGTTAGAGTAGAAGATACAGAGGACAGGGGGAGATGGACATTGTTGACTCACTGTGGAAACACCTGAAAAAAAGGGACAAGACAAAGAAGAAGAAGATTTCAAACTCTGGGTGTGTGTGGCAACTTTTTGCTTCATTTTACAGTATAAGATACAATATAGGGCACGTCAGCCAAACTCAGGCCCGGGGGCCAAGTATGGTCTGCAAGACCATATCAATGCGACCAGGGTCGGCTCCTTGGTAACTAGTCCTTTGAACGGCTCAGAGGGAGTGATGTTCTGTGGGGAAAAAAATAAAAAAGGAAACTAAAGATAACCAACAGATAAAGTGGCAAATATGAAAAAAAAAATCATTTAAACCTGGTGTGTGTTTATAAATGTCTCTCGTCTTTTTTGCATTAAGCTGTAGTTGTTGCATTTTTCAATGTTTATGCAAAATTGAAGTTTATTGAAACACATGAAAAAAATCTAAAAAATCTACATAATTTCAAGAGAATAGAAAACGTGAACGACTGGAATAGTCAAGTTTGGTTTTATCCCACTCCATATGAATGCACTGGGAACTTGAGTTTGACTTCCCTGGTACAGGATACATTCTTTATTTTCTTTTTTCATCCGCTCCCTGAACCTCCTCAACACTCATAGTAAACATGAAGTTAACAATAAGTCCAACTTTCTGGAGAACTTTCACTTTTTGGCAAATGCAGGGTTAATGTTCTGTCCTCCTTCTGATTGGTCTTTTGTTTTTCCTGTCAACTCCGCCCCCCAGGCCTCCACAGAGTTCTCTCTGACAAAGTTCAGATCTGTTAAGACCTGGATTTGGACCCAGTCAGACATTTCAATTCCCCAAACAGAGTAAGGTTTGAGGAATTCTGTCTAATTTGATCAGTTCAGACCAGGACCAGGACCAGGAGCAGAACTCTGACATGGGTGAGTCCAGCGAGCTTCATTAATGCATCCAGACGTGAAAGTTAACTCCTGCAACACAACCTCTCACTCTGATCCTCTGCACATGGAGTTGTTTTTGTTGAAGACAGATTGAGATAAAAACCTGCAGAGTTGCTACAAACGTGTTCTAATCCGTACAATTTGCTCCACGAACCAGTTTCATAAGAAAAACTGGTTTGTATCTTGTGTCTGATTCAGATCCTTCTGCCTTTTGTCCTCCACCTACATCTAATAACAGCTGCAGAAGTTATTTGTGCTTTTCCTGCCCTGCTCTGCAGAGTTGTTCTTTTTTTGTTGTTTTGTTTGGTCTCCTTGGACAAAATCTGTCTCTGCTGCAGCTCGTGCCTCACGTGACTTCCACAGCTCAGGGAGAGGAAGTCGAACCTCTTCATTGAGAAAGAAAGAAAGACACAGTGTTTGTTTGTTTGTTTGTTTGTTTGTTTGTTTGTGTGTACGTTGTACTGTACGACCATACGTTACAAAGGTCAGTCTGCTAAATCCCACTGCTGGACAGAGAGGAGAATGAATGATTACAAGTAATAAAATCTGGTGGAGTGCGGCTGACACCAGAGTTATCCGGTTAGATCTTTAACCCGGTCAGGAAACCAGCAGCAGCACCAGGAGCCACAGGAGGGGGAGTTACAGTGAAGCAGAGGGGACAAACGCATGTTGCTAGAAACAAATATTCATCCCTCACCCGCCTTATATGTAATCAATAACGTTTCTATGGACACAAAATGGAATTGCAATTAAAACACATGTCAGTAATGATTGTTTCTTATCTTGTCTCCTTATCTGTGACCTTTTGGTGGAAATATTTTTTTCTCAAAGAGCAAAAAACAAAACAAAATGTATGTGCCATAACATCTCATTCTATAGACATCTATCTATCTATCTATCTGTCTATCTATCTGTCTATCTATCTATCTGTCTATCTGTCTATCTATCTATCTATCTATCTATCTATCTATCTATCTATCTATCTATCTATCTATCTATCTATCTATCTATCTGTCTATCTGTCTATCTGTCTATCTGTCTATCTATTTGTGTATCTGTTTATCTGTCTATCTGTCTATCTGTCCAACCATCCACCATTCGACCATTCGACTAAAATGTCTTCTTGTTGGTCGGACCCTGCTTCTTGGTCTGTCTGTTTTGTCAGAGTCTTTTAATTCCAGTATTCCGATTCCGATCCTGATTCTGATTCTGATTCTTTATCGTCATTATTCAATACAACAAAATCAAAGGTGCGAAATCCTTCGGCACTAAAACACAACATGGTCACAATCTCCTAGTAAATCATTTTTTGTCCACATTCAGAGACTCAACCACTCGAGGACAGAAGCTGTTTTTTCCAGTCTGTTTGTCCATGACTTAATGGTTCTGTACCGTCTGCCCGACGGCAGTGGCTGGGACAAACTTTGTCCAGGATGGAAGCAGTCAGAGACACCGGGAGACATTTAATTCCTCCAGTGAGGATAGAGAGCAGCCAGTGATGACCCTCTGGAGGTCCTTCCTTTGGACTAACCTGCTGCTGCTGCTGATCCAAGTACAGATACAATAGGCTCTGATATTTTCAATTGAGCAACAGTAAAAGGACACCAACATGTCTTTGTCCAATGTTATTCTTCCTCAGTATCACATTAGTGTTGAAACATTTGAGTTCGTAAACACATTACAAGAAAACTTTTGTGTTTCTAGGACTGTAGAAGATTAAGATGTTAGTTTATACCCAAGATTCTTAATACACATACATTGATAAAGAGAGAAGACGTGGACCTGGACTTGTCCAGTAACAGTAGACAGAAGACAGTTACCTAGATTCTTAGTTTTCAGTGAATAATAAAAGTTTCTTGTTAATATTTGGCCTTAAGTTATTTGCTTTTTTGGATGAGGTTAGACCTGGAAAATGTGTGAATGTGTGTGAATGTGTGTGTGTGTGTGTGTGTGTGTGTGTGTGTGTGTGTCGTAGGGTTACATAACACACACAGAGCTGGCCTGTGGCCATGTTTAATCACAGCTGCAGTTCAGTTTTGCCAAACTTTGCCAAAGTTTAACAAACATGTAATAAATATGTTGTATTATTTTATAAACACAAATCTTCCTCAAGCTGATGTTTTTATAAACACACAAAATAACTTTAAAATCCACTGTTGACTCACATCTGATTTTTATTCCCTCCTGTTGATCAAGAAGGAAGGAAATCTAATTATTTACTCTGTGTCCTCTGCATTTAAACCATCACCAAAGTGAACAGTGGGCGGCTTTGAGCACCAGGGGGCAGTGTCATTATCAGTGGTAACCTGGGAGTTGGTGGTTTCGAACTGGAAACCCTTTGGACACAAGTCCGGTTCCTTACCCACTAAGCCACACTGTCCTCTGTCTGCTGTTTTCTCTTCCTTTCTGAACTTTGAAAAAGTGAAGACGTTTCCAGGTTCTTGTCCATCGGGCTTGACCTCAAGGGTGTGAAGTCAGATCAGGTGATTTTCTGTCCCACCGGTGGAGTCACAGTGAGACGTCTGATATCATCGTCATCATCTTGTTGTTGTCGTTGTTGTGTCTCCTCTGTGTCTTATTAATAAATGTCCTGCAGGGTGTCTTTTCGTGTCCTGTTCTTGTTGACATGTTGTTTTATCTTATTTTCATCTTCATTAATGAAGCTCCTGCTGAGCTCTGCTCCTCTGTTGCCACATCAGTCTGATAAAAACAGGAGACACAATCCACTCTTGTCCATCTCTTGTCCATGCGTCGACTGCGAGACGCAGCTTTAAATCCGACTTCTATGACGACTTTTTGGGGATGAATGAAAACGTAATCTGTTCATCCATCTGCGAGACTTGGTCCTCTGTGTGGACGTCCCTGTCCTTCAGACCCTCATGTCTGTCACCTGTTGTTGTGTTTTTTCAGCCAGCTGTTCAGGATGTGGACCAGGATACCGCACGCCTCTGGACGCCATGAAAGGTTCGTCTGTGCTTTACTCCAAAACTCATGATTTTTACTTGATTGTATACATTTGACCACAGGGGGCAGCAGAGGATCTGTGATCTTGTTTTTTTATCGTTCCAGGTCCACGGGAGCAGATTGTGTATTTGCCCTGTATTTACCGCAACACTGACATCCATAAATCTGACTATCTGGCCACTGTGGATGTGGATCCTAAGTCTGCCACCTACTGTCAGGTATGAGTCCGACATTGGACCTAATTCCTTGTCCTGATTGGTCACTGACCCTGGATCTTCTGTACCCTCAGGTCATCCACCGACTGCCGATGCCCAACCTTGGAGATGAGCTTCATCACTCAGGCTGGAACGCCTGTAGCAGCTGCTTCGGAGACGCCTCCAAGAAACGGAACCGTCTGATTCTGCCGTCCCTGATCTCATCCAGGATCTATGTAGTAGACGTCGGGACCGATCCCAAAGCCCCACAGTTGCACAAGGTACCAGCCAATCAGAGATAAGTCTGAGTCATAAGAACAACCACCATCCTGACCCTTCTGAAAATGTTCCAGATGGTGGAACCCACTGAACTCTTCTGGAAGTGTAACCTGGCCAATCCCCACACCTCTCACTGTCTGGGCAGCGGACAGATCATGATCAGCTGCCTCGGCGACCCAGCGGGAAACGGCAAGGGTGAGATTCTCGCACTCCTTCCAGCCCAGAGTTGCAGGTTGCTGGTGGGTGTGTCTTCTCACGGGCTCTGGTCCTCCCAGGTGGCTTTGCCCTGCTGGATGGAGAAACCTTCGATGTGATTGGTAACTGGGAGCATCCCGGAGACGCAGCCCCCTTTGGATACGACTTCTGGTACCAACCACGGCACAATGTGATGATCAGCACAGAGTGGGGAGCTCCAAAATACCTGGCTGGAGGTTTTAACCCCGCCCATGTCGCAGAAGGTGATCTTCAGAGACCTTTGTGATGTCACTGGGACCGGTTTCCATGCTTACTGGTTCTGAACCATGTTCCCCAGGTCACTACGGCAGTTCAATACACATCTGGGACTGGACCACCCACAAGAAGCTGCAGACCCTGGACCTGGGCCCAGAGGGAGCGATACCTTTAGAAGTTCGATTCCTTCATGACCCCGATGCTACAGAAGGCTTTGTAGGATGTGCTCTGAATTCCACTGTGTTCAGGTTCTACAAGACTCCGGTCAGTACCACTGCTCGTCAGTGACTAGTTCCTCTGGACAAGTCTGTTTGTACGAGTGTTTCTTTTTTTGTTTCCAGAAAGGAGACTGGGAGGCAGAGAAAGTACTCAGTGTCCCCAACAAGAAGGTGGAAGGATGGGCGCTGCCTGAGATGCCAGGTAGCTCTCTGATCAGATACCATTGATCCTGAGCGAGTACCAGTCTGTTTGTTCTTGTCCTAGTACCTGTTAGTCTGTCTCTTCTAGTACATGTCTTTCTATTTGACCCAATCCTTGTCCGTCTCTTTAGGATTGATCACGGACATCCTGATCTCTTTGGACGACCGGTTCCTTTACTTCAGTAACTGGCTGCACGGTGACATCAGACAGTATGACATCACAAACAGGAGGAAGCCCCAATTGGTCGGACAGGTGAGCTTTGGAAAAACTGCCAATGAGAAGCAGGCGTGGGGTGAGAGGACCAATGACGGTGAAGTCTAATTTCAGGTGTTTCTGGGAGGGAGTCTGGTCGATGACGGACCTGTGAAGGTTGTAGATGATCCAGACAACAAGCCCCAGCCTCCACCACGCATCATTAAGGTGAGGGAACGTAGAGGGAGACCCATCATCGGTCCTACCTGTCTGTCTGACTATTTTCTTTTACCTCTGTCTCACTCTTCAGGGGAGGCGTGTCACTGGATCTCCTCAGATGTTACAGTTGAGTTTGGATGGAAAGAGACTTTATGTGACAACATCTCTCTACAGCGCCTGGGACAAACAGTTCTACCCAGAAATGCTCAGGTACACTCACCATCTATCTGTCTGTCTATCTGTTTATGCGTCTGTCTGTCTGTCTTATCTTACTTTATTACTACTTTCGTCGTTTAGCTGGAATAAAGTACAGGTGTTAAATATTTTTTTTATGTAAGGAAGGAGGAAGAAGGAAAAGGAAAACAAACTCCTCATTGTGATTCACACCACTGTACGTTACAAAATGTAGTAGTCAATTTCATGTTGTCTGTTTGTTTGTTTGTTTGTTTGTTTGTTTCAGGGACGGCTCTGTGCTGATGCAGATTGATGTGAACACCATCAGTGGAGGTCTGACCCTCAACGAGAACTTCCTGGTGGACTTTGGGAAGGAGCCTGATGGGCCTGTTCTTGCTCATGAAGTCAGGTATCCAGGAGGAGACTGTACATCTGACATCTGGATCTGAAACAACATACCATAATAAAAGCTTTGATGAAACAACAGTAATCAACATTTTATTATGTTTCATTAAAATAAATGAAAAAATAAATGAAACAGATCTGCATTCGCACAACACACATCAAGTAGTTTGATAAACACATACATTTTAAAAATTCTACCTTTATGATGTTATATATGGATTTAAATTATCCTCAATCTTTTTCCTGGTATCTCAAATAAAAATGTTTTGTTTATTTTATACGTATTTGCTGTTTGTTTTAATAGTTTATTAAATAAATAGTTTAAGAACGATATCTTTATTTTATGACAAAACAAAGCTAATAGTTATTGTGATGTCACTTCCTCTATCAATGTGAACTTGTAAAAACTGATATTTTAAATTCGGTTCTAAAAAAAATATATAGGAAACAGAGACAAAAAGGAAAAACTCAAAGACATGATATATCGTAAACTTTAACAATGTGGACTCTGACATTTTAAATGGAAATTTACAGTTGGCGCTGTGGTTGTTAAAATATGTCGACGTGGCTCTGATAACTCCGGTGCAACAGGCGGCGCTATCAGAGCGGAAGTGGCAATCCTGGAGTCGGGAGGAGGAAGAACGAGTTGTAGGTAAACTACAGATGGGCTTTAAGAGAATCAATGGAGAACAAGCGGATATAAACAGAAGAGTGATTTTTCACTAATCGCCAGGTAACAGGCTAAAAGAACCACGATGGTCAATAGAAAGACGAGGTTATCGTTTGTTTATCAAATAGAATCCTAAAACTAAGACACTGTCTGCAACAGTTGGTCCGCTGTACTAACGCTAACGTTTACAGTGCCCCGAGTAGCGGTGCAGTGGCGGTGACGTAGCAGGAGGCTAGTTAGCACCAGAGGCTAACTGTTTAGTTGGTTATATTAACTGGGTAACGATGAGTTTATATCTGTATTTGATCAAACGCAATGATTGGTAATAGTTTTGTTACCGAGGGATTATTAGTTAGTTGTTGCTGTTGGTGACCCACTGTTAGTTTTGTGTAAATGGATTATCTGCTAGTATACGCTAACCAACAACTAGTTGTGTCGCTGTGTGGCTGCTGGTTATCTGGTATTAACATGTTAGTTTGTTGTCCCTGAATATAAGCTATCTATGCCGAGTTGTTTTTGGTAGTTGGCAGTAGCTTTTATCAGATATTTCTTTATTCGGTGAGCCCCCGTGGTTGTCTTCTGATATTCGAGTTTTAGATAGTGGTTAGATGTTGGTTAGTTACCGTTACCGGTTAACGGGTTTATTTTTTTGATGCTGTAATTCTCATGTTTCCTGAGCCAGGTATAGCAGGGTTATAGTATCCGATCGTCGCACCACAGTCTGTGTTAGTGTCTGTTATAACATCATCACATCGTCAGTTATTACACATTTTACTCAGATACAAAACATCACACCTTTTAATTTATTTGGTTTCCACATTCGTTTGAACTGATTTGTTTTTGTAATTTTTCTTCTGTTTTTTACCCGTCATTCTTCATTTATTATCAAACTCATCTGATTTAATCAAGTAGATACGGGTAGAAAAGATGAACTCATTCTTTGTTCTTTGTCATGTGACTGTGATCACATGGTCTCAGCCCAGGACAGTTAGTCGCTAATAACTGTAGCTGCAATTTATTTTTCTAATTGTCCATTCTAAAGTCATAGAAGTTAAAAATACTAAAATACTTCTGCAGCCAAACACAGGCAGGCTTCAGTTTAACACTTGGTTAGAAAGAAAAGTTTCCTTATTCACTGCACGTGTTGATCTGGCATGTTTACTTGGATACAGCTGATGTCATCACTGACTTGTGACAGACACTAACTTCCTCTTCAATGTAAATCTGTGCTGTAGACTTCAGTCTGTGATTTCTCTGTCTGACAACAACATTTTCAGACTTCTGACTTCTGTTTCAGTAGAGGAGGGCGAAGCTTTCCGGCACCCTAATGGAGGACACAGAGCTGGAGATATCACCTGCGCCCTCTGACCAGAACAGCCCTTCCCTGTCCATCTCCTCCTCTTCATCGCCCTCCCTCTCTCTTCCCTCCACACCTTCCTCGTCCTGTAGCACAACCCAGCCCATTACTCCCGTTCTGGGGGTAATCAACGAGGGTGTGTGTGAGCTCAGTTTGGTTATTGATCCGGAGGTGGCTCAGCGAGCCTGTCATGAAGTTCTGCAGAAGGTGAAGCTGCAGCAGGTAGGGTCTGATGATGTCACTGACATACACAGACAAGTGGATGTGGTGGTCCCAGGGTCCCACAGTGGAACCGTCTCTGTTGAGGAGGAGGCCAAACCTGAGGGCCTGCTGCCTGCAACTGTGAAGAGCACTCGTCGGCGGCAGAAACACAATCCCTCCAAGCAGTCCTGGCTGCTCCGCCTCTTTGAATCTAAACTTTTTGATGTCGCCATGGCGATCTCATACCTGCACAACTCTAAAGAGCCCGGAGTCCAGGCCTACATCGGCAACAGACTCTTCAGTTTTCCCCATGAAGAGGTGGACTTTTACCTGCCACAGTTGCTCAACATGTACATTCACATGGACGAGGACGTAGGTGACGCTATCAAGCCTTACGTGGTGAGTTGTCACACCCAACATTAGATTAAATTAGTCAGAATGGACGGACAAAACAAGAGTGTAATTCCAGGAAAGTTTATGAATCACTGATTAAACTAAAAGTTTGTTTAATAAGTCTGCTCAATTTTAAAGTCATTTATATTTCATAGTATCTCTAAGAAAATAAAAAATATTTTTGGGAAATTATGTTAACAGCACCAAATATGTGTTTCTGCTGGGAGTAGAAATCTCTGCTCTTCCTGTTTTCAAGGTAGACATTTTGGCTGCTACACTATAGAAAGGAGATCGTTGTTGGTTATACTGTATATTACAGTCGGTGTTCACTGGCTGGTGGATCTCTAACTTCAGTGTTACAGTGTATCTCACAGTGTCAGTGGTGTTGATTGTGTTCAGATTTAAGGTGGGGTCGGTGTCTACCCTCTGTGTTGACCATGTGCGTGGTTGCAGGTGCACCGCTGCAGACAGAGCATCTCCTTCAGCCTCCAGTGCGCCTGGCTCCTCGGTGCTTACTCCTCAGACATGCACATCTCCACGCAGCGCCACTCCAGAGGAACTAAACTCAGGAAACTCATCCTCTCTGATGAACTCAAACCTGTGGGCCCTCGTGCTCGCAGGGAAGCACTGACACTGACTCCCTTCTGTCCCGCTCTGCCCCTCTCAACCACCACCACTACAACAGCTCCTGGATCCCTGGTGTCGGACCACGGCCTTTCGCCATCCAAACGCACACATCAGCGATCCAAGTCTGATGCCACCGTCAGCATCAGCCTGAGCAGCAACCTGAAGAGAACAGCCAGCAACCCCAAGGTTGAGAGCAGCCAGGATGAGGTAAGGATGAACTTTTGTTTCGTCATCTGTCATCTAATGTGCCATCCAATGTCTGGAGATATGAGGAGAAGATAAGCTTGGTTCTAGTGTTTGTGCGCAACAAGTTGTACGTTGAGATGAAAAGATGGTGTCTGGAAGTATTTTAGTGATAAGAAATCTCCACGTTAAACACAATCTTGTTCAAGCCGAGGTCGAACGAAACACTCTTATACATATACATTTTTGTCACCTTCAATCTGTGTGCATCAATGTTACTAATTATTGTTAACAACTAATCTTATTAATATGTTAAAACTCCAGCCTGAGGAAATGAAATGGACCAGGTCTCACTGTGAGCATCATAGACTGATCATTTATCTCAGAGTTATTGGATCTTAATAATGATTAGTGATCAAACCATCATCATAGTTGGGCTCACATGCTGTTGTTAATTAAATTATTCTTAGCGTAGTCTATATTCAGAAACTTAAGTTGAAAATAATCATAGTCATTGTACTATTATTACTTTTTTATCTTAAATTATAATCTTTAAAATGTCCATAAATGTTCTTTCTGTAAAACACGTGTTTTACTTAAAATGTCCAAAGATTCCACATGTCTGTCCCCAGCTACAAATGTCTCCATGGTGCAACAAATATATTAGAAGTCCAGACAAAAGAGTTCCAACATAAGAGAGGATTTTCCATTCTTGGTGTTCTGGACCGACATTGTATCACTAGAGGGCAGTATTTGCTACAACATGGCTTAAGTTCTTGTTGAAAGGTTTTAAAAACTTGAATGAAGAGTTTGAAAAAAAGAAATATCTTCTATACACTCATCGACCATGTGACCAGTGTCATGTGATCAACTTCCGTACACACTCACATTGCATCAGTAAACAGAAAAGTGTTGATCTTTCCACACACTCTGATCCTCAGGACAGCAGCTCCAGCTCTGAAAGTCTGGAGTTTGAAGCTGGTCCCGTAAGTCTGACTGCTTCCTGTTCCTTACTCCAGGGTGCATTGTGGGAAATGAAGTGTGTGGGTTGTGATTCCAGTCCTTTGTGTATGTGTTTGCGTGTGAGCGAGAGGGAACCTTTTTGGATCCAATCAGGGGTTTGAGGGCTAGACTGGTCTGGGATCATTCAGCTCCCGTGTTTTGGTCTTCACCTTTGTCCACTCTGTGCTTCTGTCCACTGATCAAAACTGGAGACGAGACTATTCTGAGAAAAAAATCTGACCTGCATCTTTCACCTGTCTCTGTCCTGTCTGTCCACGGCCACACCTCCTGACCTTCCCTTGTCTCCGCGTCCTGTCGCTCCTCTCCTGCAGCCGGTCCGTCTCGCTCCACAGCGGGAATTCATCAAGTCCCTGATGGGGATCGGGAAGCGTTTGGCGACACTTCCTACCAAAGAGCAGAAGACGCAGCGTCTCATATCTGAACTGTCGCTGCTCAACCACAAGTTGCCAGCACGGGTGTGGCTGCCGACCTCCGCCTTTGACCACCACGTGGTACGAGTGCCACACACACAGGCCGTGGTGCTGAACTCCAAAGACAAGGTGGGACATTTCAACCCAAGGAGACATTAGATGTTTGAGACAGTTATGATCTATGTGTGTTGTCTCTCCTGAAAACTCTAACCATGAATTTCTCACCTCTGACCTGCCTCAGGCTCCGTACCTCATCTATGTTGAGGTTCTGGAGTGTGAAAACTTTGAGACATCCAATGTTCCAAACCGCATCCCTGAGAACCGGATTCGAAGCACGCGATCCGTGGAGAATCTTCCAGACTGTGGAATGACAGCAGAACAAAGAGCCGGAAGCTTCTCCGTCGTTCCGAATTACGACAATGACGACGAGGCCTGGTCTGTGGACGACATTGGGGAGCTGCAAGTGGAGGTGAGGAAACGATGACCGTCGCTACTTGAGACGTTCAGTGTGACAGACAGGAAATGATGTCATCAGGATGACTTTCTTTTCTCTTCAGCTTCCAGAGCCTCACGCCAGCAGCTGCGACAACATCAGTCAGTTTTCCGTTGACAGCATCACTAGTCTGGAGAGTAAAGAACCCATCTTCATCGCTGCAGGTGACATCAGGTGTGTGAACTGGAATCTTCTAAAGCAAGATGTCGTAAATTTGGTAAATCTTTTTTTTTTTGTCCTCACTTGTGCATTTGTCTGTCTTCAGGCGTCGTCTCTCGGAACAGCTGGCCCAGGCCCCCACCACCTTCAGACGTGACCCTGAGGATCCATCGGCTGTGGCTCTGAAGGAGCCATGGGAGGAGAAAGTCAGGTAGGCAGCATAGTTGGGGCAGATGTAGGTCTGATTTAACTGTATCTAGTCCCTGTATCTCCAAAAAAGAGGTACAGCAACTGCACCTGTGCTTGTTTTGTGTAGTACTCTGAAGTATAAAAGTTTAAATCTAATTTTCTGGTTCTTAGGAGGATCAGAGAAGCCTCGCCCTACGGTCACCTGCCCCACTGGAGGCTTCTGTCTGTCATTGTCAAATGTGGAGATGACCTGCGGCAGGAGCTGTTGGCCTTCCAGGTTCTGCAGCAGCTGCAGGTAACACTGACCCAAACTTACAGACAAAGACGACGTCTCCATCGGAGCCGAGCAGTTACTCACTTGATCTCCCTGCTGCCCCCTGCAGTCCATCTGGCAGCAGGAGCGCGTGCCTCTTTGGATCCGACCCTACAAGATCCTGGTGCTGTCGTCAGACAGTGGGATGATCCAGCCGGTGGTCAACGCTGTGTCGCTGCATCAGGTGAAGAAGCAGAGTCAGCTGTCGCTCCTCGACTACTTCCTGCAGGAGCACGGCGCCACCACCACCGAGAACTTCCTGTCGGCTCAGAGGAATTTTGTCCAGAGCTGCGCGGGGTACAGTCTCATCTGCTACCTGCTGCAGGTGAAGGACAGGTGAGACAGAAGCACCGCCCGTCTGTGAGGTCAATACAGTGGACATTTTTGATTCACCCTCTGAGTCCTCTGTCCCTCTCTTTGCCTCCAGACATAATGGCAACATCCTGTTGGACTCTGAAGGTCACATCATCCACATCGACTTTGGCTTCATCCTCTCCAGTTCACCCAAAAACCTGGGCTTCGAGACGTCGGCCTTTAAACTCACTGCAGAGTTTGTAGATGTGAGTGTCGCTGATCAAGGCAGTTCTCCTCCAAGGGAACACAAATATATTCACATGCCACCCCCCAGATCCATACTATTGAGATCCTGATAAAGTATATTGGAGACTGTGGAGAAGAATAGAGTGGAGTCAGGATGGAACAACTGGAGAAAAGAGTCAGGAGTGATCTGAGATAGAAGAGAGTCAGCTAAGGTGGAGGGACGGTGGACCCTCACTTTCCCCCTACACCAACACTGACTTTTCAATGACTGACAGACACCTCAGATGTGAGACAAGGATGGACAGGATCAGGAATGAGGTGATTAGAGGGACAACACAGACAGGAAGGTTTAGCGAAAAAGCTAGAGAAGACAGATTGAGATGGTTTGGACATGTTCAGAGCAGGGACAGTGGTTATATTGGGAGAAGAATGACCCTAGAGATAGAGCTACCAGGTAGGAGACAAAGAGGAGATTGATGGATGCAGTGGAGGAGGACATGGAGGTAGTTGGAGTCAGAGTTTAGGAGACAAAGGACAGGAGGAGATGGAAATTGTTGACTTGCTTTGGAAACCACTGAGAAACAGTATAAGCTGAAAGGAGAAGAAGAAGATGATGATACTTCTGTCCAATGTTCCATATTCCATTAGAAGCCTCCCAGAAACTACAGTATGAAATTGGGAAAAATACTCCAGGTGTAGAACTGGAACAACTGGGAATGTTCTGAATCTGTGCAGAACAAAGTCTGTTCTTATAAAACCATCTTGATGTTCTATATCCATACGATGTTACGTTGAACTCCACCGATAGAAGATACTGTTGTGTGTTGTCCATTGTCTCTGTGACTAAGTTGATGATCTTTGTGTTACTGTAGGTGATGGGAGGTCCAGATGGAGACATGTTTAACTACTATAAGATGTTGATGCTCCAGGGTCTGATTGCTGCCAGGAAACACATGGACAGAGTTCTGCAGATTGTGGAGATCATGCAACAAGGTAACACACAATCACTCACGTCTAGACACAAGCAGGTGTGTGTGTATGTCTGTGTGTGTGTTTGATCATCTGCATGAGTCCAGTTTGCCTCCAAAAACACATGTCTTTAGCATCGCCCGGCTCCACCCTCTTTCTCCGTCTCCACCAGGCACACAGCTTCCCTGTTTCCACGGCAGCAGCACGATGCGTCAGCTGAAGGAGCGTTTCCACATGAGTCTGACGGAGGAGCAGCTGCAGCTTCTCATCCACCAGCTGGTGGACGGATCTATGAGGTCTCTGACCACCAAACTGTACGATGGCTTCCAGTACATCACCAACGGCATCATGTGACCACCGGCTACCAATGAGTGTGTCTGTGTGAGAGCGTGTGTGAGAGAGTGTGTTTGTCTGTGTGTGTCCGTACGACTATTTTATTCCACTTTGTGTTTTCGTTCGTCTGCTGTGTCTCAGCCGCGTCCTCTCACGTACAGTTGGACTGAAATCCCTCGTCAGCTGACCGTCAATCAGCCAATCAGAGAGCAGCAAACCTTTTAGCTGTGAAATAAGCAGAGACTCTTTCAAGGACCATCCTGCAATTTTTCATGTTTTAGCCCTTTAACTGCAGACCATGTGACAACACATTAAATCAAAACAGTGTTCCCCCTTCAGGTCTGTGTCGGTTACTGCATACAACCTCACATCCAACACTTTGTCCAGCCATTCAACTTTTTTTACGGTGAGCCGTAAGTGTGTTTCTTATAGGTCAGACAGGGGCAAACTAAGGCCCGGGGGCCGGATGCAGCCCGTTTTAGGCTTTTTAATGTGGCCCGCCAACCTTGTCCAAATTGAATTATTGAGTTGTATTGTCGTTATTCTTCTGTCTTTTCCATGCAATGCTTGCTGTTCCCCAGTAGATGACACCAGAAAGGCTATAAGGAGTTTAGCATTTTAGCTTTTATACATTAATTTTACCTGCTATTTATCTTAACTCTATAAAAGCTCCATCTTTCTGCTCTTGACTCTGCCCCTGGGTCTAATTCTGGGACCCAATGTGGGCCACAAGTCAAAAAGTTTGGTCACCTCTGTTATAGGTATTAACACATTGTCAGTAACTACTGGTCAGTGAGTGTCTGCAGCTAGAAACAGCCTGAGTCTGAAGGAGCGTCTGTCTGTGAAAATACAGTCGCTACCAATTATTTCACAACTATATCAACAAAAATGTCTGTTATTCAGAAGAGACGACAGCGTCTGTGGCTTTGAAATTAAAATGACCGACTCTCTCTGTGGCACAGACACTATTTCCTCTGTAACTTAAACTTTTTAAATTGAATTAAAAACCTGGACGCAGCTAAATTGGTTGTTGCACCAACGGTCTCCTGACAGCAGAGGGCAGAAAAGTTCCTTCATTTTGCAGCCGTAACAACGGGTTGGAGTTTAACCTGGACACACCTGGAGTCCTAGCGGTGAACTGCATCACCCAGAATCCAATGGGAGAAGGGGAGGAGTCTAACCTGTCTACACCTGCACAGAGTTGGCGAGTGGTGGAAAAAACTGGGAGTAAAATGTTGAGGAGGTTTTGACAGTCCGCGGTTCCGAAGCAGCCTAGCCCAGACTCGAGTGGTCCAGGTGTGGTCCCGATCCTGACCCGGGCCAGTCTGAGTCCACTAGAGGCCCCCACCCTCTGGACTTACTTGGAAGTGAAGAAGCCTTAAGTTTTCAGCTGAAACAGGAAGTGATAAAGGAGCAGACAACAATATGGTGAGTTTATGGTTTTATTGACACAGACCTGGGTCCAGATAAAGTCCGGGACCAGGTCCTGGATCCACACAAAGCTCGGATATGAAGTTTATTTCTAATCATACAATTCATCAGGAATTTAAGGTTCATGGTTTGAATGTGAAATAGGTCAAATTATGGAACTGGTCTCCGGTTTGAATCCAGTTCAAGGTTCGAATCAGAATCTGTTGGAACATTAACTGATTATTCTTCGCTGATTTGATTCTTGTGAGACATAGACATCAGATCAGAACCGCAGAAGTGGGTCATCATCACCGTCACTGATGAAGGGGTCAGATTATTGAGACGCCAATGTTATTGAAATGTTGTTGATGTGATATCATAACATGTCCCCCTGCTGTCACCTGTCCACACAGCGCCACAGATGTGATGATGTCACAAAGGCTCTGTCCAATCAGGACTCAGTGTTTTATTTTGGCTTCTACACATCAACCAATCGGTTAATCAATACAATCAGATTCAAATGACAAACATGCTCCAGAACCCTGTCCTTCACTGGGAAGAACCAGAGTTAGAACCTCAGTGAGTTCTCCTGACGTGGACGGACTTATCTTTTCTTTCAACTTTAACGTCCTCAGTGTGGGACAGGCTGAAGTGAGACGTCAGTGGACCAGGCGTTGAGATCAGAGGGTGGTTGAGTCAACCTCTTCTCAACCAGCTGAGAAGAGAACCAGATCTTCTGGTGTTTAGACCTAATGGAGCTCCAGCTCCTGTGAAGATCTCAGAGGTCAGCAGGTCTGAGTTTGACTCAGGTCCTGGTCTCTACACAACTACAGACAAATGAACCGCGCACACACACACATGTCCTGCAGCTCTGCGTGTCGAGGCAACACATCGGGGCGTGGTCCCTCTTCTCGTCCTTGACACAACATGATTCCACAAGACACAGGAATGTTGGGAATTTAGTCAACTCTCTAACCCCCGACTTCCTCCACCACGTCCACTGTGATGATCTGTCCCTAATCATGTTATCATTGAACAATACAAACGTCTAAATGTGTCCTCGTCCCCCTCCGTCCCCCCTTCAGGGAAGTAAGGAGCGATACCATTGGCAGGCTCAGAATGTGAAGGTGAGTGGTGTGGACGACATGGTCCTGCTGTCCAAGATTAGTGAGGACGCCATCACCGAGAACCTGAAGAAGAGGTACATGGACGACTACATCTTTGTATCCTTTGACGTCCAACATGGAGGGAACAGTTGGTCTTCTGGACAGCAGGTGTCCTGCTCTGCTCTGACCCGTGCAGGACACGTTGGCCCTCTGCTCAGTCCTGTGTCCCCTGACGTATTGCTGGTTCTGGTCCTGCTTCTGTCCTTGACTCTGCTCCTGTCAGACCTACATCGGCCCAGTCCTGATCTCAGTGAATCCATTCAAGCAGCTTCCTTACTTCACGGACCGGGAGGTGGAGCTCTACCAGGGCGCGGTGAGACAACAGTCTGTGACCTTTGAACTTTAGGTCTGAACTGATGACATCACTCACTGACCTCCACTCCACCCCACAGGCCCAGTATGAGAACCCACCCCACATCTACGCTCTGGCCGACAACGTGTACAGAAACATGATGATAGACAACGAGAACCAGTGTGTCATCATCAGGTGGGCGGGGCTTCTTATCAGTCACCTTGTTTTTAATCGTTTTTTAACACTTATGGGTGAGGATTGGTAGAAGAATGATCCTAGAGATGGAGCTACCAGGTAGGAGACAAAGAGGAGATTGATGGATGCAGTGAGGGAGGACATGGAGGTAGTTGGAGTTAGGGTAGAAGATACAGAGGACAGGGGGAGATGGAAAAACTCAAAGGAGGAGAAGAAGAAATATTTTTCTTCTTTTGCCTCAGTGGAGAGAGTGGAGCTGGAAAAACGGTTGCAGCCAAATTCATCATGAGCTACGTGTCCAAGGTGTCGGGTGGAGGAGACAAAGTGCAGGTGAGTCCTCAGTACTACTGTGGAGTACAACATGAGTAACAGTCAGAAATGACTGAACACCTGTGTGTTTACAGCATGTGAAAGACATCATCCTTCAGTCCAACCCCCTACTGGAGGCTTTTGGTAATGCTAAGACCGTCCGCAACAACAACTCCAGTCGATTTGTGAGTTAAAATCTCCGACCTGTCCACAGATGTCCACACTCGTACACATGTTAACCCACATGTCTCTGATCAGGGAAAGTACTTTGAGATCCAGTTCAGTCGGGGTGGAGCCCCCGATGGAGGAAAGATCTCCAACTTCCTCTTGGAGAAAAGTCGAGTCGTTTCTCAGAATTCCCAAGAGAGGAATTTCCACATCTACTACCAGGTACTGCAGTAGTACTACACCATGAGATGACATCTGAGACACGTACAGGCGTAGTAACAGTGTGTGTCTAAAGACTCTGTGTCCTCTGGTCTCAGCTTCTAGAAGGAGCCAGTGGGGAGCAGAGGGAGAACCTCGGGGTCACAGCCCCAGATTACTACTACTACCTCAACCAGTCGGGAACGTTTACCGTGGACGACGTCAACGACAAGAAAGAGTTTGAAGACACCATGGTACCTGTCTGTCCATGAACCTGTGTCTCTGTACTTGTCCTCAAACCCTTCATTCCTGAACCTGTCCGTCTCTCAGGCAGCCATGTCTGTGGTAGGTCTGTCCATTGAAGACCAGGATTCAGTTCTTCAGATCATCGCAGGAATCCTTCATCTGGGAAACATCAGCTTCAGAGAAGAGAATAACTACGCTGTAGTCGAGAGCCAAGACTGTGAGTTACACCCACTTCCCTCCATCTTTAGAGGCAGAGGGACTCGAACCTGGGACCTTAATGTCAAATCTGTCATCTCACTCCGACTTTGTCTTCGTCCTTGTCTCCCAGTCCTGGCGTTCCCAGCCTTCCTACTGGGAATCCCTCAGGAAGGTCTGTGCAGTAAACTGACCAGCAGAGTGATGGACAGTAAGTGGGGCGGGAAGACTGAGACCATCTCCGTCACTCTGAACACGGAGCAGGCGTCCTTCTCCAGAGACGCCCTGTCCAAGGCCCTGTACGCCCGTCTCTTTGACTACCTGGTCAACGTGAGTCCAACTGCACAGATTATTGTCCTTCACCTGTGGTCGTGTTCCACTGATGTGTGTGTGTGTGTTTGTGTGTGATAGTGTATCAATAAGGCCATGCAGAAGGACCAGGAGGTCCTCAACATTGGAGTCCTGGACATCTATGGATTTGAGATCTTTCAGGTAAGACTGACTGGACATGTCTGACACCAGGAATCTGTAAAAACTGGATTCTCAGAAGAGTCCTTCATTTCCAGATCCTTCCTTAGTTTCCATCATGTGTGAATCTTGATGATTGTAGATGTTGTAGAACCTTCTGGAACCTTCTCACTGCTGTGTCAATCCTGGATTGTCCTGACTTCTGTAAGAACGTTCTTGAAGATGTACCCAGGTCTGAGGGACGCTTCATTGACATTTGTTGAAATATCAGAAGTTTCCAAAACATCTGAATTGTCCTCCAGACCTGGGAAGTGTCCAGAACCTTTTTGGACATCTTTGAAACCATAAAACGATCCCCAGAAACACGCAGCGTTTTTCCATTTGTCTCCTGAAGTGATTGTTGCTGATTGATTAGTCCATTCATTGATCAAACGACTCTTTCGCAGCAAAACGGCTTTGAACAGTTTTGCATCAACTTTGTCAACGAGAAGCTGCAGCAGATTTTCATCGAGCTGACGTTAAAGGCGGAGCAGGTGAGTCACCTGTTGCTGGTACTTGAGCTTTGCTTCAACGCTGATTGTTTTGTCCTCTCTCATGTCCCTGTGTCCTGTCCCTCCTTCCTTAAACCAGGAGGAATATGTCCAGGAGGGAATCAAGTGGAAGCCCATCGAGTACTTCAACAACAAGGTGGTCTGTGACCTCATTGAGTCGAAACTGGTGAGTCAGCCAATCACAACGAGGGATTATAACATCCAGATTGTCATTTTTTTGGACATATTAATGAAATCCTTTTAACAATTACCCAGAATCCTATTGGTATAATGAGCGTCCTGGATGACGTCTGTGCCACCATGCACGCCAAAGGTGAGGGCGCCGACCAGACGCTGCTGCAGAAGCTGCAGGGACAGATCGGTTCCCACGAACACTTCAGCAGCTGGAACAAAGGATTCGTAGTTCACCACTACGCAGGAAAGGTACAGTACATGGGTGGATACACTTGGACTTTGGTTAAGAAATACTTCTGGTATACTATGGTATTCCACTTGTACATCTGCAGTAAAACAGTAAAAGTAGAGGTGATTCTGAAAACGTCACTATTTGAGGGCTCAGCCCTCAGTTTTTATTCTGAAGATTTCAGAACCTGACACTAACTCGCTGAAATATGATTGGATAAAAAAAGTTTGTTTCCAGCTTTTTTAAATGTAATAACTACTTTTATATTAATAAAACAAATAATAATACAATTTTATTTAGAAATATTTATGAATAAATGTTTTTTTCTGTATACATATATATATATTTATATATATATATAAAGTAAAGGATAAAGGAAGTATAAGGATATATATATATAAAAAAATCAGTGGTGGGCCGTCAGGGCCAGCAAAGCCTTCTCTGCTGGCCTAAACATACACATTTATTCATATATATATATATATATAGTATATGTATTTGATTCTGAAATACTTTCTAAAAATACTGCAGTTGATTGAAAAGAAGGAAACAGATGCATGATTGATGATGATGCATTGACATTACATCTCAACGTTAAATCCCCCAACCATCACATCACAATATCATTTTTTTTTTTTTTTGTTATTTATGAACCTATTTAAATTCTTTCCCACGCAAATGATTTTTTTTCTCACCTCCAACATGAAGAAGTGCCGTGTAATATGTAAAAAAACAACTTTTCACCCAAACCACAGCTGCACCACCTTTGTAGCACTTGTTGTTCTCCACCCTCAGTCTGTCTGCCTGTCGTAGGTGTCGTACGACGTCAACGGGTTTTGCGAGCGGAACAGAGACGTTCTGTTCAACGACATCATTGAGCTGATGCAGAGCAGCGAGTTGTAAGTAATGGTGACGTGACATCACACTGGTCAGAGGACCTCATGGTGTCTTCACGGTTCTGCTGTGTTTGTGTCCAGTCCATTCATCCGAGCTCTGTTCCCTGAGAACCTGGAGGCAGAGAAACGAGGGCGTCCGAGCACCGCAAGCAACAAGATCAAGGTCAGAGAGAGAGACAAGGATTGGGATTCTTGTCTTCCTCAGATCCTGGAACTTGGTTTTAATTTCCTGGATCTGATGTGTAGCAGTTCTACCCATGATCCGACAGAACCGTCCTGTAAAGCCGGGTCACTAACTTCTCCTCCCTACTCGTCCCTCAGAAACAAGCCAACAGTCTGGTCCAGACCCTGATGAAGTGCACGCCTCACTACATCCGCTGTATTAAACCCAACGAGACCAAACGTCCACGAGACTGGGAGGAGAACCGCGTCCGACATCAGGTGGAGTACCTGGGTCTGCGGGAGAACATCCGTGTCCGCCGAGCAGGATACGCCTACAGACGAGTCTTTGTCAAGTTCCTACAGAGGTCAGTCAAGGACAAACACAGGCGGTGGCGCTACAACGACCGGGAATTCCCGTCCACTTAAGTCCACCTGATGTTTGTCTATTGCAGGTATGCGATCCTGACCAGGGAGACCTGGCCTCACTGGAGGGGGGATGAGCGTCAGGGCGTCCTTCATCTGCTCAACTCTGTCAACATGGATCAGGACCAGTACCAACTGGGGAAAAGCAAAGTTTTTATCAAAGCTCCAGAGTCGGTATGAAATTCTGTCCCAAAATGTAATGGTTCTTAGTTTTCTCTGCGTCTGATCGATTTACAAATGTCTGTGTTGATGGAGTCCGAGACAACATCGTTGAATTATTTTACCTTTGCACGTCCTAAACCTCTGACAGGGTTGGAATCATTGTCCACAGACAAACTACTGGGTTTTCACTGTGAAGACACTTAGGAGTGTTGGGCAAGTTACTTTATAAAAGTAACTTATTACTTTACTAGTTACTGCTCTGAAAAAGTAACTAGTTACATTACTAGTTACTGAATTATAAAAGTAACTAACAACTAGTTACTTTACTTTAAGAACACATTAAAAAAGTTTAGTGTTGTGTTCTGTATCAACTGTCATAGTGAAATGTAGTGAAACAATAAAAACAAAATAGATGTTTATCGTAACCTCAACTTGACACTTGCCTTCGTTGCGCGTGTGTGTGTTAGAATGTTTATTTCCCTATAAGGCAAGAAGACCCGCCCAGGTCTCTTTCTGATTGGCTTAGTCTGAAACGTTAACCAACCAATCATCGCTCCTTTTCAACGCATGGGTTCAGTTAGTGTGGACAACCGTCTTTCACTCATGACTGACAGACAGCAGATAGGCTCCGCCTCCACACAGTCCTCTCTCCGTGGACGAGAGAAACCGTCCATTTGGACCACAGATAGTAACGAGTAACGAGCCTCTTGACATTACAGTAACAATAACGGTGTACTAAATGGGAAAAGTAAAGTTTTACGTTATTAGTTAGCAAGAAAAGTAGTTTCGGAACGTAACAGCGTTACAAGTAACGTGTTAGTTCCAACGCTGATGATAAGGATAACCAAAACCATTGCAGCTCAATAACCAGATGGACCTGAAATTTTTTGCTCTGTTAGTTCACGTCCAGCAGGTGGAGTCAGAGAGATCAATGGTAGGCCCACATTTACATTAATGCTTTTAGTTGACGCTTTCATCCAAAGTGACTTTAAGAGGAGGATTAACCATTAGATCACATGGAGAAGAGAAGGACAGAAAATCTTTCTTTCTAAAGAGCTATGTCTTCTTGAAGACAGGCACGGACGTCCCTGTTCTGGTGGTGCTTGGTTGGTCATTCCACCTCCATGGTACGACCCATGAAAAGATTCCTAATACTGTAAGGAGGAGGTTCTTGTCTAAGAAGATAGAAATCCTGGTTCTTTAGGAATGAGGGAACTGGAGTGGTTACTTCATAGGTGTTGGACCTTAATGGATGCTGCTTGAAGAGATGTTGGGAAATGGTGGGAACAGGTTGGGAACCTGTAAGGATGTTGACCAATGGGAAGACGGTGGTAACTGGAGCCCATTGTTCTCCGCAGCTCTTTTTATTGGAGGAAATGAGGGAGCGGAAGTACAACGGCTACGCTCGAGTCATCCAGAAGGCGTGGAGGAAACACATCGCTGTCCGCAAGTATGTGAAGATGAGGGAGGAAGGTAAGACAACGCTGCAGTAGAACCAGATCCACATCTGTCTCCATCTTCAGGGGAATTCTTTACAGAACCCTCTGTGTTTGGCAGCATCAGACATCCTGCTGAACAAGAAGGAACGTCGCAGGAACAGCCTGAACCGTAACTTTGTGGGCGACTACATCGGGACAGAAAACCATCCCGAGATCAGACAGTTCGTCGGCCGCAGGGAGAGGATCGACTTTGCTGATGTGGTGGTGAAATACGATCGAAGATTCAAGGTGAGAACTAAATGTCGAGAAGTTAAATTACAAATATCGACGGGGGAGAGATGCTGCCTCAAGTGGAGGAGTTTAAGTATCTTGGGGTCACGAGTTAGGGAAGGATTGACAGGCAGATCCATGCAGCGAACGCATCGATGCGGTCGTGGTGAAGAAAGAGCTAAGCCAAAAGGCGAAGCTTTCAATTTACTGGTCAATCTACGTTCCTACTCTCACCTATGGTCATGAACTTTGGGTCTTGACCGAAAGAACGCGATCCCGGATACAAGCGGCAGAAATGAGCTTTCTCTGCAGGGTGGCAGGGCGCTCCCTTGGAGATAAGGTGAGGAGCTCTGTCACCCGGGAGGAGCTCGGAGTAGAGCCATTGCTCCTCCACATCGAGAGGAGTGAGTGGAGGTGGCTTGGGCCATGTTTGGGTCATGTCCCACTGGGAGGAGACCCAGAGGAAGACCTAGAGGAAGAACGCCTTGGGATCCTCCCAGATGAGCTGGAGGAAGTGTCTGGGCAGAGGGAAGTCTGGGTATCCCTCCTCCGAATGTTGCCCCCGTGACTCAGCTCCGGAAAAGCGGATGAAGATGGATGGATGGATATTTTCCTCTAATCATTCTTTCAAAACATCCTTTCTCTGTTTCACAGAACGTGAAACGAGATCTCATTCTGACGCCTAAGTTCCTGTACCTGATTGGTCGAGAGAAGGTCAAACAGGGTCCAGATAAAGGCCAGATCCGAGAAGTTCTTAAGAGGAAGATTGAGATCAACAAGATACAATCTGTTTCCCTGAGGTAAAACCAGTCAAATCATAAAAACCTTTCAGGAGGATCAGAGATTCCAAGAACCTGGTGGTCTTTCTTTGTTAGTACTCTACAGGACGACTTCTTCATCATCCATGAGGAGGAGTACGACAGTGTTCTCCAGAGCATGTTTAAAACCGAGTTCCTCAGTCTGTTGGACAAACGTTATCACGAGAAAACTGAGAAGAAGCTGCCGCTCAAGTTCAACGACCTGTGAGTGAGATTTTCTTCTCAGCAAATACAGTCGTTGGTTTGATTCACTTCAAGATAAACTACCAACTTTTTCACTTCTCCAGTCTGGAATTTAAGGTGAAGAAAGCTGGATGGGGTCCGTTCACCTCGGCAGGATCCAGACAGATCCAGTTTCAAACAGGTGGAGGGGATGAAGCCGTCCTGAAACCCAGTGGGAAGGTTCTACAGGTCTCCATTGGACCGGGTCTTCCCAGGAACTCACGTGAGCTCTGACCTGAGTGGCTCGTCTTTATCATTTTACATTTTCTTTTTCCCTTATTTTCTTATTTCTGTCTGATCCACAGGACCAACCAGGAAGGACAAACGGAAGAGTCGCTACATGAACAACCAGGCTCCGCCCAGCAGCCACAGCTCAGGTGATGATGACGATGATGATGATGACGACACTCCACCAATGCCAACATTAGCTCATACTTATGTCTTCCTGTCAATGGTTCAGGTCCTCGCTCCAGGGAAGGAGCTTCCCGGGGCCGGGCCCCCTCCTCCAGAGGGTCCTTGCTGAGACAGCAGTCCAGCATGGAGCAGCCCACCCTGCCCCGCTACCAGAGCCAGAGGCGTCAGGAAAAACAGGCTTCAAACAACTACGACATGGGATTCATGGATGTCCCTGAACAAGGCGCTGCAGGGTGAGCACGAAGACGTCCATCAGGGTCACTAGTACCAGAGATTTACTAGTTGATGAAGATTATTTGTCCAAAAAGTAAGTCAGGAGTGATCTGAGATAGAAGAGAGTCAGCTGAGGTGAAGGGACGGTGGAGAGACCAGCCATGATGGTTGGATTAGAGACACTAGGGATAGACAGAAGACGGGAGACAGAGCTGGAGGTGGAGGAGTTAAAGATGCTGCTCTCTTTAGGAGAGACAAGGATGGACAGGATCAGGGATGAGGTGATTAGAGGGACAACACAGACAGGAAGGTTTGGAGACAAAGCTGGAGAAGACAGATTGAGATGGTTTGGACATGTCCAGAGGAGGGACAGTGG
>JAFBJS010002122.1:0-12316 GCA_016785265.1 Paraplagusia blochii | reverse complement strand
GACAGTGGATACATTGGTAGAAGAATGATCCTAGAGATGGAGCTACCAGACAAAGAAGAGATTCATGGATGCAGTGAGGGAGGACATGGAGGTGGTTGGAGTCAGAGACATTAACTTGTCCAGTTGTCCAAATGTTTTACCTCTCCATCCATCCATACCTTCTTCAGGAGAAGCTTTTTTGGAGAAGAAACCTTTTCTGGGGAACGTAATGTCCAGTTGCCTAACGAAAACCTTTAACCCAGTTTTCTAGTAGTGGTTGAGAAATAAATGGAACCAGGTAACCCTAGCATCCTGGTGGAAACCAGAGAGCCTTCTGTAATACCCATGTTGACCTGCAGGCTTCAGCGACGGAGGTCGAAGGAAGTGAAGCCCCTCCCAGGAGCTGGTCGACCCAAACCGGCGCCAAAGCCTAAACCCCGGTCTCCACAGTGCCGGGCGCTGTACGCTTATGACGCCCAGGACACTGACGAGCTCAGCTTTAACGCCGATGATGTCATCGAGATCATTTCTGAAGGTATCAGTTCCAGGACTTCTTTAGTCATGTTTGTTGGCCCGGTTGACGTCTAGTTTCATCTTATTTTCCCTTGGACTCTCACTGGTCCATGTCCAGCTGATGTCCAGCCTGATGTTCATCAGGTTCATCAGTTGAGTTCTTTGAGGTTCATTTTAATTTGAAGTTTTGTGCGTCTGTCCTCAGATGCCTCCGGTTGGTGGTTCGGTCGTCTTCGTGGCAGAGAGGGAATGTTCCCTGGAAACTATGTGGAGAAGATATGAACCAGTGTTTCTTCAGAGGTCAGCTCCTCCTGGTACCACCCCCTCTGACCACAGTGTTAGAATGGAAACAGCTGACAGACGGACGTCGTCGGTGGATCCAGAACCAAGTGCAGTTTTAAGACGTTTCAGACTGGTGGCGTGATCGGTACCAGGTCTCTGCCAGTGATCATGTCTCACAAGCAAAATGATGTTGTATTAAAAGTCCAGTGTCCAACGGAGCTGCTGCTGAAGTTCAAACCAGAAGCTTCTCACCTGGTCTGAGATTAAGATGACAGCAACCAAACCCAAAAGGTCAGGTTGAAGATTGAAAAATACGACTGAACGTCATCACAGAACAAATTACTTTTAATAGCTGTTGTGAATCAATATATAAATAAATTTTCTTTACATCATTTTACTTTCTGTCTGTTTATTTTAATGTTCCTTTGTTGACTGATGCTGCTTTCACTGGAGTCAGTTCTCTAGTTAATTTAAACTCGTTATACCTTAGCTAAAGTTTAGGTAACTAACATTAAATGTTAACTTTGTCCCAAACTTTAATGCGTTTTTTAATTGTTATCTTCGTTTTGCGTAATAGACGACATGCACCGTATTTCCGAGCCTTCCCTAAACATTTCATGACCTTTTACCCGCTTTATCATCGGCAATCACGTGGTCAGACACCGTTAACAGTAACGAATGAGGCAGCCATTCGTTGCTCGTGTGTTTGACGACACCGTTCAAAGGGGAGATCGACTGCGAACCGCTAACAATTTGCGGCTAAAAGCTCCGAGCGGCGGCCATTGGTGACATGGAGGAGTTTCTGACCAACTGCCGACGGGCGCTGCAGGTCTGTCTGTCTGTCTGTCTCTGTCTGTCTCACACACAGACCCAGCGTGTCGCTGTTAGACTACCAGACAATTTATAAAACACGATCTTTGTCATTGAACTTTACGGCTTCCGTACATTTGGAACTTCAAAATAAAACTTCCGATCCGCTTTGTTGACATGAGGCTATGTGGCAATACTAAATAATTGGAACAATTACAGACGTGTACACACTTCTGCCTTTTATGTTATATGTAAAAGATAAAATAAGAAGATGTAAAAAATAATATACATCTCCCCAATACTCGCTCTGAGTTTTTTTTTCGTATGTAGATTTGTGCTGTTTTGGATGAATGTTTTACTAATTATATGCGTGTTTTTTTTAATATTTGTTACTTCTTCCGTTTTTGAAATTGATAGATTCAGATATGTTTCCTATCAGTGAGAATAAGAGTTTCTTTAAAGGTGTGTCCCCTCTAACCCAAGAGACCTCAACAGTGCAGTAACCGCTGGTTATCACGAGATCTTAGTGTTGTAGCCATATTGACTGAGTTGGAGCAGGTAACTTGTCGTTGAGAAACACACCTTTAAAGGAGAACTGAATTTCACAATAAATAACATTCCCATCTGTTGGTCACGTGTCCTTTTATACCTTTTGTAGGAGTTTCCTGACTCCTCTGCTCCGATCCTCCATGTGGTCTTGGGCAATGAAGCCTGTGATGTGGACTCCATGGTCTCAGCTTTGGTCTATGCCTACTTTCTGTCCAAGGTGAAATCCAAACCATGCAGTCCTAGTAGTTCTAACCTGTATCTTAAAATTGTCCAACTATAATTCTATCAAACCATGCTTGGAGTGTCTTATTTTAATTATAAGATTTTTAACACATTTTGACATGTATAAAATATTTTTTCTATTATTAAAAAAGACTTTTGCCAAAAAAACAAATAATATTTATAGAAAATAACCTAATAAACTGATTTTTCTTACTTAAATGTCATTGCCAGTGTTAAAAGACTGGAGCTTATCAGCAGTCAGTTCACTTACCATCAAAAATCCCATTATAATTTGTTTAAATGTAGGATAAGTTAAAACTTTATTTGACTTTATTGAAGTTCTACTGCAGCATCAATCTTCACGTCTCTTTGTTGATGTCCTCACTCCATGTCTCTGTCTCAGACCCTGGGAGGCGACACGTTAGTCCTTCCACTGCTCAACATCCACAGGGAGGAGCTGGCGCTGCGCTCCGACAACACCTTCCTGCTGCGTCAGAGCGGTGTGTCACATGACCTGCTGCTGTTCCGAGACCAACTGGACCTGAAAACGCTGCATCAAGACGCACGTCTGCGGCTGACACTGGTGGACCACAATGTTATGTCCAGGTGAGGTTGAAATCTAAAGGTAAAATGAGTCAAAAATGCTCTGAAAAATTTCAGTATAAAATGAGCCACAAGGTCATGTGTCTGCGGCTGAATTGTCTCTCTCCAAGTGCAGCTCAGACAGTGACCTTGAGGGGGCAGTGGTTGAAGTGATTGACCATCACCACCTGGAAAGAGAACCAACAACTTCCTGTCGCCTTACTGTGGAGACAGTTGGATCCTGTGCTACTCTGATAACAGAGAGAATTGTTCAGGAAGCTCCAGAGATCCTGACACAGCAGATCGCCGAGCTGCTCTATGGTGAGAGAGAGAGAGGGAGGAAGGAAGGAAGGAGGGAAGGAAGGAAGGGAGGACAGAAGGACTCCTCAGCACAACCCTCCTTTCCTCACCTGCTTCAGATTCACAACATACTGCCACAGAGTCTACAGATGATATTATTTCTGTGTGTGCTTGTAGCTGCTGTGGTGTTGGACTGCGTGAACATGGCGCCCTCTGCTGGTAAAGTGACTCCAAAAGACAGTCAATTTGCTGCAGCGTTGGAGAGTCGTTTCCCTGCTTTGCCTCCAAGGGGCGCTCTTTTCACTGCACTGCAAAACGCTAAGTTTGACGTTTCAGGTGAGGAGACACACCAAACACAAACAGTAGTGCAGAGATTTTCCTGCCCTGTGGGGCCCTAGACTCAGTGGCGCCCCCTAAAACCAAACTAAACCTTTAATTCAGAAGAGTTAATCTACTTCCTGAAGCTAGTTTTTACATCTAAAAACCTCAAAACACATCAGATATGAGTCTGGTTTTAGTCTGCTCTGATCCTTTTTTTCATATTTTCTGATATTTAATTCCATTTAAGTTTTTCTTTGTTTTGTTGGCAAAAAGTGTTTACTTGACTTTTGTCCTCAGGTCTGGACACTGGACAGATGTTGATGAAGGACATGAAAATGGTCTCAGGAAGTCTGAGTCTGGCCGTCTCTGTTCTGTACGTCACACTGGAGGTGAGACGATGAAGTCTTACTGCAGAACTCCTGTCTACTGACCACTACTCTTGTCTATTGTCCACTACTACTGTCTATTGTCCACTACTCCTGTCTATTGTCCACTACTACTGTCTACTGACTTCTTTGTCTGTGTGTGTAGGAGTTTTTACAGAGGGCGGAGCTGGAAGCAGAACTTTCCTCTTTCTGTCAGAAGAACGGTTTTGATATGATGGTCCTGATGACAATCTCCTTCACTGAGAGCAAAGAGCCAATCAGAGAGTTGGCTGTGTTTAGCCACAGCTCCTCCTGCAGGGAGCAGGTAGAAGTACACAACACTAAACGCTTGCATGCCAACACACACTCACACAAATTAAACTTTTTTTTTTCCTCCTCAGCTCAGTCACTTCCTGGAACAAGCCCAAAGCCCCGCCCTCAACCTCTGTCCAATCAGCAGCCCCCATCCTCACATAACAGCCTATCACCAAGGTCTGTTGTTGAGCTTTCGCATGTGATTGGCTAAGTGATCTCATCAATACTGTGATGTCATCATTACTGTGACATCATCGTTATTATGTCATTTTTTTTGTTTTCTCCTCTCAGGAAACTCGCTGGCATCTCGTAAGAAGCTCCTCCCATTAGTGAAGGACTTCCTGAGGCAGTTGGATGGAGAGGAGATTCAGGATGTGGGGTCTGGGGTTCCTCCTACGCCCATGAACAGTCTTGTGGAAGGTTGTCCCCTAGAGGGCGCTCTGCCCCATATAAGTCCTCAGGACCTGGTGGACAAGGTCAGCAAGATGGCCGACAGCAGAAGAGATTAGTCTGACGTCTGACCTCTGAACCCAGGCTGTTTGGTCACATGAGCATGGAACCGTCATCAGAACTGACATCAGAAGCGTTGATGGAACCTAAAGCAGAGCTGACAATCACATGGGCAGCGACAACCAATCTGAGAACAGACAAAACAATGGTACCATCATTGAAACTGACAACAAAACCAAAGCAGGACCAGATCTTCAGGTCCAAGGCGACACCAGAACTTTGACCTGTTGGTCGGAAATGAAATGTGGATGGCGCTACTTCCTCGCTCGCTTTGGAAATGCTTTTATTGTGTAACATGAAGCAAAGTGTTTCCAGCAACAGGAAATTACAAAATAAAGTCAGTGAAGTGAAAAAGTTTTTTTCTCTAAAGACAGATTTACATGTGTTTGTCGGATCAATCAACTAATAATCAATAAATCAGTCTGTGAACGAGGATCCTCAGGTGTTTGAGGACAAATCAAATTATTAACGAGTAAAATGATTGTTGTAAAAAATTAAAAAGACTCGCAGCAGCTGTTAGTTTGGAGATAAAACATATGACGATACAATATATAGTTATCAATATATTTTACGGAGTTGATCAGTGATCAATGCTTTGACTTCTAATCTGTTGTACGAAGATGAAACTCTTAGGTGAAGGTTGTTTACTGTTCAGTCACTTTTGAAAGATGAGCAGTGATCTAATGAAAGTATGAGGGAAAGTGAATCAATTATGTCATCACTCACTTCCTGTCACTTTAAAGATCTGCAGCAGCTGATTGGCCGATATAAATACATTCCGCCTCACCTGTAGCGTGCAGCAGGTGGGCGTGGACCAAACTGCGTCAGTCTGAAATGTGGACGAGCAGGTTGAGCAGAAGGAGAGAGACAGAGACAGCGAGAGGGAAGTCCCTCAGTGAGGCAGAAGAAACAGTGACAGGCACTTGTCCAGCAGCACCTGGTACCTGCTGGTCAGAACACGCTGTGACATCACTGTGACATCATGAATGTCCGAGCTGGCAGGTACGTTCTCTCTGTGTGTCTGGGTGTGATTCTTGTAAATACAATAAAAGTTTCATGTTTGTCTTTCCACGGTCAGTGAAGTGGTCACTGCTGTGATGCCTTCACTGCCACATCAGAAAAAGGTCTTCTTATAGAACTGTTGTGGACAGTGGTCTGGATGGACATAGACTCTTCTGGTTATGGGTCTCTGTGATTTCAAACAGGAAGTTCACTTCATTTCCCATAATGCCACTGGACCACAGGATGTGCTGTCAGACGGAGTTCTTTGTTTTCAGTGCACTCTGTCCCAGAAGATGCAGGAGGACACCGAAAGACACACGAAGACAGCCTGGAACATGAGACTCACTTGGAGATATCAATAAGTTGGAGAGACAGACAGAGAGTTTAGTTGTCAGCAAGTAAATGCTTTGGATGATGTGACCTGGATGAATAAAAAACTTCACAGACACCTAGAGGGACATGAAGACACATGAAGACTGGAAATGCCTTTCTGACCTCTAAGTGTCCCACAGGACTCTTGACAACTCAGGTCTCAGTGTCTTACTCTCCATAAAGGACAGAGAACACTGATCTGGAGATCTTACGTTCCTACTATTTAAAACCTTCCAATTGTCCTTGTCCCTAAAGATTCTCAACCTTCCTGGTCTCTGCACATGCTGGTCTTAGTCTTAGTCTCAGCCGGATCTGGTTTTGTTCTGATCTTAATCTGGTGTTGACTGGTCTTGATCTTATCTTATTTTTGGTCTCATCTTCATCCTGGTCTTGGACTTTTCAGTCTCAGTCTGGTCTTGGTCTTACTCTTGGTCTCAGTCTAGTCTTGATCTGGACTTGATCCAGTCCTGGTCTGGTCCTGGTCCTGTGGCCGTCCTTTCTGCTGCCCAATCAAAGACCTGGGGTCTATAAGACCGGACTTGATTCTTGAGTTTTTCATCCTCAGTCATCCTCAATCAGTTGACCAAAGCCCCGCCTCTTGCTTCTCTGAAACCACTGAGGTGTGTAGTCACCAAGCTCCGCCCCTTTAGCTCCTGTTCAGCTGGTCAGACCTGTGTGTGTGTGTGTGTGTGTTTGTGTGTGTGTGTGCGTCTATTTTTAAATGTCAGTTCCTCAAACTAATGATTAAAAATAATCTCCCAGTATTGATAGAGTTGATGATGTCAGTGATGGTGATGTTTGTGGTCATTGTCTCCCCAGATCCTCTCCTCTTTCCTCCCCTCCTTCGACTCCTGCAGGAGTTCCTTCTTCTCCCAACATACAGGACCTGGAGCTCCAGGAGGAGTGGCAGGACGACGGCTTCCCCAGGTCTCACCATGACTCCACTCCATAGTCTAACTCCATCCTATGTGTTCATTATTCAAATTAGATTCAGGAAAAGACGTTTCCATGACAACAATGTGTTGGACTTCACCTCAGATCTGTTTGTTTCACCTGTAGGCCCCTCCCAGAGGATTGTGGGAGTCCAGGGGATGGAAAGACCCAATTAAAAGGTGAGGGATCAGGGATATAAAGGGGTCTGTGTCAGTGACATCATCAATCTGTCATGATGTCATCATCAGATTTCCTCAAAACAATCTGGAATAATAAAAGTCTTTTTCACATTTTTGCTGGTTCTATTTTTTCCTTTCTGTATTCTATTCTATTCTATTCTATTCTATTCTATTCTATTCTTTTATATTTTATCTATTTTTCCTACTTTTTCTCTCATTTATTTTTACTTATAAAGTGAAAATGTAGCTGTGATAAGAAACTTTATTCCATTCTATTTAATGTAGTAAAATAATTTGAGTTGACATATTTATTTACCTGGTGAATCACATGGGATTAAATTAATTAGCTCTTATTAAACCTCAACTTTTCTACTTATTTCCTCCTCCCCTAACACCCAGCCCCGCCCACAACCCTCGCCCTATCAGATGAAGCAGTGGGCGGAGCTAAGAAGCGTCTGGTGGCTCCGACCCTCAGTCTCACCCTGAACCGCAGGGACTCTCGAGACCCAAGCGCAGACGGTTTCTCTGCCGCTGCCCTGTCGGCCACACCTGAAGACACGCCCTCTCTGGACATCAACCTGGAGGCCCTGGAGACTCCGTCGGACAGTGAGACGGGAACTCTGCCTGAGACTGGCGAGCTGGAGTGGGACGGTGAAGATCGACGCTGTCTTTGTTCTTATTGTGGTTATTTGACTTTGTGTGTTTTTTTTTGTTGACTTCCTTCTTTTTTGTCTTTGTCTCGGTCGTTTTTGACCTCGTGATGGACAGATGACCTCCCTCGGATGGGAAGAGGCGGGGCTACCAGCACTGTCAGAAGTCCGGTGGAGAATTCAGAGAGTTTATTGGGTCTGGACCAAGTAGACAGCAGGGGGCGCCGCTGGAGGAAGTTCAACATCTCAGGACATGAGTTTCACGTCAACATGAGTGTCCTGGAGCCGTACCTGCAGGTTCTGTCCCATGGAGGTCAGAGTTCTAACATACATCTGCCCCCTACTGACATGAGGCAGCAAATACAGGCCGCAAACAGATGACTGACGTCAACGCTGTCTTTCATCATCTGTTAGGTTACTATGGAGACGGAATGAATGCCATCATCCTGTTCACTTCCTGTTACCTGCCGGAGAATACTATCGACAACTATGACTATGTGATGGACAACTTGTTCAGGTGAGCACACAAAAAAGTCAGGATTGAAAAACGTGGATGGGACAGGTGATGGACTGGTCTTCATGTCTCTGCAGATACATTGTGGGGACATTGGACCTCATGGTCTCAGAGAACTACCTGCTGGTTTACCTCTGTGCCATGGCTCCCAGGAACAAACTTCCACCAATCAAGTGGCTTCACCAGTGCTACACCTCCATCGACAGGAGGTAGGCAGAAGGTTCCACTTAATGGATCCTACTAAATTGGACGGGTCCTACCCAGCAAGTAGGATGCACTCAGTGGACCATTGTTATTGTGCTGTGCTACATGACCATGTGTGCTGTGACGTAGGTTGAAGAAGGACCTGAAGGGACTCCTGGTCGTTCACCCAGCCTGGTACATCAAAGCTCTCCTCACGCTGGTCAAGCCCTTCATCAGGTCAGTAAACTCCAGTGTTGGGCAAGTTACTTAAAAAAAGGAACTTATTACTTTACTTTAGTGCTCTGAAAAAGTAACTAGTTACATTACTAGTTACTAAAAGTAACCAATAACTAGTTACCTTACTTTACTTTAAATTTACATTTAGTTTACATTTAGTTTACATTTACATTTAGTTAGTGTGTGTGAGACTGTTTATTTCCCTATAAGGCAAGAAGATTGGCTTTCTGATTGGCTTAGCCTGAACTGTTAACCTATGTCAACCAGTCATCGCTCCTTTTCAACACATAGGTTTAGTTGGTGTGCACGGCCGTCTTTCACTGATGACTGTTAGAGTTACCACCAGTGTTGGGCAAGTTCCTTTAAAAAAGTAACTGAACACTTTACTCGATACTGCTCTGAAAAAGTAACTAGTTACATTACCAGTTACTTATAATAAAAGTAACTAATGACTGGTTACTTTACTTTAAAACAAATGAAAAAGTTTAGTGTTGTGTTCTTTAGCAACTATCAAAATGAAATGTAGTGGAACAATAAAAACAAAATAAATGTTTAGACATTTTGACAGACATCTTTATTTGTTTATTTCCCTAAAAGGCAAGAAGACCCGCCCAGGTCTCTTTCTGATTGGCTTAGCCTGAAACGTTAACCTATGTCAACCAATCATCACTCCTTTTTGACACATGGGTTCAGTTAGTGTGGACGGCCGTCTTTCACTCATGACTGACAGACAGCAGACAGACTCCACTGACACACAGTCGTCTCTCCGTGGACGGGAGAAACCGTCCATTTGGACCACAGATAGTGACGAGTAACAAGCCCCTTTACACCACAGTAACAATAACTGTGTTACTGAATGGGAAAAGTAATGCATTATGTTATTAGTTACTGAGAAATTTTGTTCTGTTACATAACGGCGTTACAAGTAAGGCGTTAGTCCCAACAGCGTAAAACTCCTCTGCAGTCTTTACGTCAAGTCCATAAGTTCAGACTGAACTGACTGACCTTCTGTTCACAGTGACAAGTTCAGGAGGAAAATCTGCTTCGTCCAAAACCTCGGACAACTTTCCCAGATGATTCCCACAGACAGGCTACAGATTCCTGATGCCATTCTCCAGTAAGTACCACTGCTGCTTATTCAGTCATTCATCTCGTTCTTCTTAGCCGTTGCTGAGTTGCTTGGGCAACAGTCTCCACGACTGACACCCAAATGATATCGCTCCATATTGTGAGCCAACTCAAAGTTCTGTGATTTGTTGGCATAAAAATATGTTATTGGTGTTTTGATCACATTAACGCCCATGTTAATTGGGTCTGCAGGTATGATGAGAAGAATCGATGATGACGACAGTCTCCACAGGTGATGAAATGAAGAAAGTGAAGAAGTCAACAAGAAGTCTCTTTCCTTGTACAAATTGTAAATAAAGCCCTAAAAATATCTGTTTCATGTGATGGTGACAGGGGTCACTGGGTGAACAAGAGTTTGTCTTTTTAAATTAATGTCAAGTCTATTTAAATAGAACATATTTTCATATATGTTTTTCAGTGTCACAATAAACATTGATTGTTCAAAACACATCAAGATTCAGTGTTTTATTCAAACTTATGGTAAACAGAAAAAAAACTATTTTAACATTGACTTGAACTGACAGTATGCGTAAAAATAGTTACTAACATATTTAAAAAAAACTTTCACCTGTTTTTACTGAACACCAGCTAATTTTTAAATAGTAATAATATTTTACTTTTTAAATTTTAATAATATTTAGATTTTCAACTGTTTCTTAATTTATTTTATAATCTTCAGTGACAACATATTTCTGGAAAGTTTTAATTTTACTTTGGCAAACTTAACAGATGTTTGGTGTATCTATTTTCCAAATTGTGTCTTTTTTATGTCTTTTAGCAAAATATAGCATTTTTTGTGGAATTGAAAAAGAAAAATTGATAAAATAATATGTTCTGAGTACTATAGCAAGGCAGTGAAAAATATGAGGAAACTTAAGAAAATTTATTCTGGCAATTTTCATCAATAATAATTTATGAATGTTTCTCATAAATCTTTTTAGAGGTCATTTTCAAAATGTTTTTTCTGCATGTTTCTCAATTTACGGCTGAGAATTTTTTAAGAAAATTTCTTAAAGGATTTCTTTTGAAATTTGAATATTTATAAGTGATGTGGTAAAAGGTTTGTATGAAAACTTTGGAAAAGTAACTTTCAAAATTGTTTCTTTTTGCATGTTTCCTCTTAATTAATGTTATTCTGAAATTTTCTCTAGTAAAAAAATATGGTCCTGTGAAGAAAATTTTGAATATTTTTTTGTTTTTTCAAATATTTTTTCAGAAATTACAATATTTATAAGTAATATGGTAAGGTGGTGAAAGATTTACATGAAACATTATGGTATTCTTAGAATTTTGTTTGTCAATAAAATCCCAAATGTCTGAGTAATATGGTCACATGGAATAACACTTTGGAATAGTAATTTATCAAATTTTTTAGGGAAACTTTTTCTAATTAAATTGCAATATTTCGAGTTATGTGGTCATTTGGTAAAAATTTTTTATGAATCTTACTTGAAAAGTCATTTTCAAATTTTTATGTTTTGTATGTTTCTCACCAAATTATAGAATTTTTCAAAATGGTTAAAAAAATAATTTTGAAGTTTTTGATATTGTCATAATTTTACAAGCAATGTGGTTCTGTGGGAAAAAAATTGATAAAAATTTTTGGAAAGGTAATTTTCCAAAAAACATTTTACTACATGTTTCTCATCAAACTATGGTATTAAAAAGATTTTTTTTAAAATCTTTTTAAAGACAGTGGAATATTTATAAGTGATGTGGTCAGGTGGTGAAAAGTTTTCATGAAATGTTTTGGAAATAATTTTCAAAATTGTATATTTTGCATGTTTTCTGTCAAATAATGGTATTGTGAAAATTTTTTTGTAAAAATGTTTTTTATAATTTTTCGATAATATCACAAATTTTCAACTAATGTGGTCAGGGGTGAACATTTTTGATGAAAATCAAATCTTATCTTTTCTACATGATTCTCATCAAATTATGGCATTTTGAGATTTTTTTTCAAGAAATTGGAATATTTATAAGTAATGTGGTTAGGTGGTGAAAGGTCTACATAACATTTTTGCAAAGTAATTTTCAACATTTTCTCTTTCTTGCATAATTCATTGAGTAATGATATTCGGTGAAGTTTGTGGAATTTTGTTTTGCAATAAAACAGCAAATTTCTTAGTAATATGGCCACGTGGATAAAGGTTTTTGAATAATTTTCCAATTTTTTTTGGAAACTTTTTTATGTTTTCTGAATGCTTCAAAGTTTTTTCAAAGTGGTTCCAAAAATTTATTTTAGAAGTTTTTGGTATTTTCGTGATTTTGAGAGCAATGTGGTCCTGTGGAGAAAAAATTGATACAAATATTTTAAAAAAGTAATTTTCAAAATGTTATCTTTTCTGCATGTTCATGGTCATCAAATTA
>JAFBJS010002115.1:37168-93194 GCA_016785265.1 Paraplagusia blochii | reverse complement strand
TATGAGCCTTTTTTGTTGTTATTATATTTGTCCAGATTAATGTAGATTAAGTGGAAGCAGACTTTTAAATGGACAAGAAATTAAAGAAAGAGTGGTCTAATAATCTTTCTATGACTGTATCTATCTATCTATCTATCTATCTATCTATCTATCTATCTATCTATCTATCTATCTATCTATCTATCTATCTATCTATCCACCTACCCATCCTTCCATCCATCCATCCATCCATCCACCTACCCATCCTTCCATCCATCCATCCATCCATCCATCCATCCATCCATGACTACCCCCCAAATCACACTGCTCATACCAGCCCCTCTTGAACATCCGTCCAGATGGTTTTCCCACTGGAAGGAGCAAGCTGCTCTACACAAGATTCAATCTTGCCCTGGAGGTGAACCCTGGATTTCCACACCAAAGACAGAGACATCAGTTCTGGCTTCAGAGTGTGACATGTCTAGAAATAAAACAGAATATATGTTTATATTTGGCACAACTGTTTATCTCCAAAATATTACCAAAAAATTGTTTTGCAACTATTTTTTTAAAATTAACCCTTGCAAAGAGCGTCTGCTGTGAACACGAGTCATTTTGCTCTGTACAGTTCACCACAGGAGGGCTGCGAGGCCTGTGGTACACGGCTCGGCCAGCAGGATGCACTGCAGCCCCACCACCCGCCAGCTCTATTGTCAACCCTGCACACAGAGAAGCGCCACTCCATCGAGCCACAGATTAATATTTATGTCTGTGGAAGGAAAATGAATACCATTTTTCACATAAATGAATATCTGCACGCAAATTAGAGGTTGAGATTATCTTGTTGCTTAATGCTTAATTGAAGCCTGCCTCTAATTAGCTCGTCTATTATCATTCAACTTGGGAACAATTCTGGATTTTCTAAAACTTTTCAGCACGGCGAGAATAGAATGTGCCTCCAGAAATGAATTTAAAGCGTCTGCGTTATGAAGAATTCTAATCTGTGCGCTCTTGTCTGAGTGTCACCCACCGTGACCTCTTTTTTAATTCTCATCCTGCTCTACATTAATTTCGCTAAGAGCGAAATCTCTGAACTGATATGCCTTCATTCCTTCTTCTTACCATGTCTGCCCCATTACATGCTGTGCAAGTGCTGCTCCTCTTGCCTGTTCGGGAGAAGTGTGCTGTATCTGCAGCTCTTTGCCGGCTGAGACAAATGACACAGTATTTGCGATATAGAGTGGAGATGTGCGATGAGCACCGGCGCCTTGAATGGACTCCCTGCGGCTTTCATAAGAGTATAATTCTTCTGCTTGTGTTTGCACTGCAGGCTGGTGGCACTTCTGATTGTGGCCACACCGTGTGCCTGCCAGCGTGAATGAATTGCTCCAAAGTGATGTCTTGCACAAAGAGCCTACCTGGGAACAAAGAATGACAGATTTCGTTGCAATGCGAACGCGCCAAGAATTCTGACATGGCAGCTCAACCGCTGGCATCACTGCAAAGTGTTTTCTGGCACCTTTGATGTCAGCCTTCAGAGTCAGCGCCGCTGCTGTTGATTGATAAATCCTGACCCCTCACTGGTCAAACGCTTTCCTCAAACATCCGTATTTAAAACGTCTGTCAACCAGCAGTTTTCATTGCATTCATTCCATACCCTTCCCTCAATGTTCCTCTCCTTCCCTTTGAAATTTTTTTTACCTCTTTCTTTCAAAGCCACCGCTCTCCTCCATCCGATGTTGAACGCCATCATGCGCGCGCCGCCACTCCTTCACCCGTGGCTGCCGCTGCCCTCGAGTTGCCTTGTGACATTGAGGAAATCGCTCGCGTGTCCTGCACTTACTTGTCACTCAATTCACCACTTGCTTCCTCTCAATCTTTTTTTTTTTCCAGCTCCTACCCTTCTAACCCCGTCTTCAAATCTCTCCCTTTTGCCTCCACCATGTCTCTACCTTTTTTTTCCTCCTCAAGCAATGTTCTTCTATCAATTGCCTTCCGTTCTCTTTTCTCTGCCCTGTTTTTCTGTAATGTCACGGCCCACTGCTGGGTGTCACTGAGTTGATGGAGGAAAAAAAAAAATGGAGGACTAAGTTGAAGGAGGAGCTTGATAGGAGAGTCTGGGTTGGAGAACATGTTGATTTAGGATTCGGGGAAGAGTGAGAGAAGGGTGAAGAGACAGTGGGACAGACATTTTTTTCTGTGGTTGGGTGTAAACATTTGTCCCAGTGAGAAAGCACTTCTTATATTATACGCCAGCGCTCACTATAAGGCACTAGAGGCTGGTGCCTGTGACTCCTAATGGTGTTCCATTACAGGCTCCCAGAGGTGCCGTTTCTGTTGTTATGCACAGACTTGCTTTCCCTGCTACCACCATGGGTTGTCTGACACTCATATGTGCTTGTTAAAAAATGTCTGCATGCTTGAACCTTTTGCAAAAGTGAATCTCATGTCGATCCCTGCAGCCTGCATACAAAGCAGCCCTGTAATGTCGGTGTGGAAGTAAAGCCTGTTGCCCTTTCTGGGAGAGCACGAAAGCAACCAAATGACACCTTCATTCCCTCATTCTGTGTTTGCAGGTTCATTTTGTGCCACAGAAAGCACTGAGGCAAAGCTTAAGGATCTCTTAAAACTATGGAAGCAGCGCATGTGATCTAAAACCTAATCAGGGATACGTCTCAGGGAGACATCGCATGCTGCAATTGCGACATTATGAGAGTCGATAAGACCTTACTGTTTAATGGAATGATTTTCACATGTCATCTCTTTTTATCGTTCAGCTCGGTCAATAGAATTGATTCAATCTGCAGCGCGGCTCAAAATACAAACTGGGGAAAAAAAAAAGAGAAAACAGACATGGACGCAATTAGCAAACAAGGACTTTGGGATCGGCTTGTTCATCGGGGTTTGTGTGCATACGACCGAACTGTGAATTTGAGTGCGAATTCTGTTTGAAAAAGACAGATGTGTGCTCAGCCACCAAGACCGTAAATTCAACAGGAAGTGCTTTTGGAAAGCCCCTCACAGCTATTCAAACAGATTAATGGCAACAAACAGGCAGCAACACAGCACAATAAAACACTGACAGTGAACGGTGGCCAGCTGACCGGTGGCAACGTTTGATTTATGTTTCGTAGGATGTGTTGCGGCGCGTGGAAGGTTAGAAGGTTCACGAGAGGGAAGGACTCCAACTTTGTGCGCGTGTAACTGCGTGGAAGTTAAGGGTAGAGAGGTCTTCGGCGTGAGTAGGTGGTAAAACGCCCAAACTCCTGTGATACGTGATGATCTGAGAAGGAAGTGGGAAGTGCCTGATCCGGTCCATGTTATTAGTCGAGCTCTGTTAGACCATGTAATAGCCTCACAGCGCAACTGTTCCAAGAGTCGACTTTGCCCAGTATGACATCCTGATATGGAAGATATTCGTAGAAGTGCTACAGCAAAACTCCCGGGATGCCTGCGCACAGGTGTGTGTGTGTGTGTGTGTCTTTGAATGAGTGAGCCAGTGTGTGTATGTGTGGCTAGCTCCTCAGAGTGTTTGCATAAGTGCTGATTCTGCTCTTCCAAAGCCTTCAACTCTGCATTTTTTCACAGACTTTCCACTCTGTTACTGTGCCCTCATCTCATCTCCTCGTCGCCACACAGCTTGCCTGCTCGCCCTTTGCCTCAATTCGTCACACATACCTTTTCATTACCCACTTCCAGTCCTGCCAAAAAACAGAAAGAAGAAGAAAATAAAAGCCTCCTTCCTCTCTCCCTTTCTGCTCCCTTTTCTTAGAGAGAGTTGCAGACAACAAAAGGTAGCTAGCATCAAGCAATATCCTATTCTGGAAAGACACCCTGACATTTATGAGGCCACAATGAACCGCAGTGATGGCAAGTGATACAAGTGTGCACTGTTTGGGTTGAGTGGAGAATAAGAGTGGAGGTAGGTGATAAGAGAGGGGTGCATTATCTGCCGGCCAAGTGAAGGGCAATGATTCTGGTTGAGAAAAGAAGCTTGTTAGGATATGATACAATTTCAACCTGCCAGCGGACGACAAACTCACACAGTGGCAAATACAGCTGCAAATGTGCGAGGAAGACAAACCCGGGCCGAGTGTGGATCCTATACAAACTCATTGTCCAAGATAAACTGGACACAGTGGGATTCTAAAAGAAATTTCTCCCCTGGTACAAGAGGCTTCTTCAGATCTATCTGACTACTGGGGTATCCGTAGTAAGTAGTAGTACTCAGTATTTTAGTCATTAGTAAGTGTTGCATTGGCGGGCCATGCATTTTAATCGTGGGCCTTCAGTGACGTCATAGTTTTGTCACGTCATGATAACATCAATATGACACCAGGACTTGAGAATCCACACATATACAGTATATCACCCTTTACATAAGCTATGGCACTAACGTGTTGCACTCTACTTAGGGCCATCTAGAAGGCACTGATGTCACAATCTCACAAGATGATTGGTCGGATCGCTGTAAACTGAACGGGCTGCGTCTATTCACTCATTGCGGATGGAACCCTCACTTTTGATTCTGAAGGCTCCGTCAGATTTCATGAAACTTGACAACATTAGCTAGCTCAAATATGATTGGATAAAAGTATTTTTTTTCCAACTATTCAAATGTAAAAACTCCTTTTCTATTAATAAAAAATAAATAATAAAACAATTTAATTAATAATATACATGAATAATTGTGTGGGTATGTTTTGGCCAGCAGAGAGGGACAGAAGCCACATGCGACCTCTGCATAAAAGAAACCAACATCATGGACAGTGATAAATCATCAACATCAGAGCTGAAAACAGGAGGCTTTAGAGATTAGAAACCGATGAAGTGGGGACAGGGGACATTTTCGCTCTCACACGCCTGACACACTGTCCTTGAGGAGCAACCAGGCAGTAAAGACAGCTGATACGGACACGTAACAGTGACATCAGGTGACACAGGAGCTCAGAGTGGCTGTTTGTCAGTATGTAGGAAATGTGGTCTCCTTATTCATTTAGAAGAAGCCTCAGTGCACCGTGCCAGAGGTAGAAACTGCACAGGAATGGATCAGAACCTTGGTGTCTGGTCAGACACTAGCCAACCATTTTCGCCAAGGGAAACTAATTGGAAATTCTTCCGACGCCTCGGCTTCCTGGCATCGTCCGATGGCTTCCTGAACCGAGGGGTCTGTGAACAAGAATAGGTCGCCAGAAAACAGAGCAGGTTTATGTATTAGCCTGTGAAAGAATCCTTCTACAGAACTTAAAAATAAATACTCCGCACTGTGCACTTTATGTGTTGATGTCTACGTGTGTGTGTAGTGGCGCAGTTTGTCGTACTCGTACACATATTGAGATGTTTAATAAACCACCATTGTTTAAAGACAGAAGAAAAACAGCAGATGAATCAATACGCAGCCTCCATGCCAGGGCACTTAGTGTGGCATCTGCTTTTTTTTTTTCGTTCCTTTGCTCGGCACAAAGCACTGGCCAGGTTCCTGGGTTCTGCGGCCAATCTCCCTCAGTCAGGGTTGAGGTACTGTATACAATCTGCATTGGCCCCTGTCTTATTCATGCTCACGGCAATGTGGCTTAGCTTCGTTTTGTCTGCACATAATTTAGATACTGAGTATATCTTTCATAACGGCTCCAAGATTAAAAAAACAAGCAAACAAAAAAGAAGCAACAGTTGAGCAATACATCAGAGATGTGATGCACATATTCACATTATGGCTTCATCGTTCTTGTTCCCCTTTGCCAACTGTTGTTCTGATCCACTATCCTGATTCCCTCCTTTTTTCGTGCTTGCCTTCCCCCCACCGCCTCGTCATTATATCGCATTACCACTGGGATCTCATTAAGCCGCAAACTTAAAATAAATAAAACAAACAGCGGAGACAAACAGGGGGGGATCTATAAGTTACAAAAACAAGCTGTTTCACTTTTTTTTCCCCCCCTTTGCTTTGACACCTTTCCTTCCCTTCTATTCCCTTCCCCAATTTTCTGTTCGCCTGTCAATTCAATTAATTTCAAACAGGCCTGTTGGCACAGCCAGGGCATTTTAACTAGTGCCAAACCTTTTACAAAATAAATGGACAAAACATGCTGCATTATATCTGCCACTCAGTGCCTCCCTTGGTTTCCAGACTGAGCGTATCCCAACACGCTCCCTGCCAGCGTGCATCGGCGGCCAGCAGAGAAACCCAAAAAATCGGCAAATCTCCTCTCTCAGCCCATCATCTGCGTATAATCCCCTCTCTTTTTTCACTTGTACAAAGCCCAATGCTGAGATATTTGTCTTCTCCATTAGAGTAGAAAAGCGGGATTGGATCATTTCTTCTCCCGTCTTCTCTCCACTCGACCCCGTTGCACACATATCTGGAAAATTTACCAATTTCTCTGGTCTTCACTATCCTCAGCATAGCAATCGTTGCAGGACAATGCGGTGAGTTGAAACAGATCAACCCAACACTTGCAGGGACAGAAAGAAGAAAACATAGCGCACTTTGAAGGGGAAGGTCTAGAAAAGGGTCTTGGCTGTGGTTCACAGACAAAGCATCCTGGGAAAATATTTCATATACTTTCAATTAATGATCTCTGCAGGATGAGTACAGTACCACCAAAGTGAAGGTTCCTCCGCCCAGGGATCCACTGACTTCGATTGAGATTAGGAAGGTGCTGATGTCGATTGAGGAAAGCAGAGTGGTGAAAGGGAGAAAAAACAGAGAGGTGGAGAGAACAAAAAAGGGAAAATAGACGGATAAAAGAAATCTTGATTTTGTCTGAGAGCGTATTGATTTTTTCCTCTGGGTTGGCCATGTGCACACTGCCTGTTATTAGTTTAGAAACAAAAAAAAAAGGCAGAATGTGGAGGGAGATAGCGTGTGCGCGTGTGTTTGTGCTCCAGCTGTACTGCCGTAGCAGTCATATGTTTATTCCCAGTTCTGCGTGGACGTTTGTGTTTCCACAGGGTTATGATCACATGTCTATGAAGCCGGTTTGTGTACAGGGATCTGCTGCGAGTTGGCATGTGGCGGATCTGCCAGTTCGCCGTAGATGTCGAGTTTGGGCGCAGATTAGAGCAGTGATTACACAATATCTTCGCTCTAATGATCCTGACTGTTTGTTCAGTCTTATCAGCCGCTCTGCAGTGGATTCAACGATCGGGGGCCGATAGCGGTTGACACACACCCCACCATTCGGCCTGTGTCCTGCAACAAGGACCTCCTGAGCAGTCAGGAAGTGGAAGTGAGTGACCCGGGCAGATTGGGCAAACAAACCCTGCGGGAATAAGCAAGAGACGGACAAGTAGTGAGAGAAAATCATAGAGGGAGAGGGTGACTTAGAGGTCTGACCCATTGAGTACACACAGGCATTAGCTCGAGTGCTCATTGTTCACTGAGACAATACATCGACCCCCCCTGGAGAGCCCTAAGTCTGCAGAGCAATGGAACCATACAGCCACAGAATATTAGAAAGGGGGCGGTGGGTAGAAGCAGCGATAAGGAATCCGAAGTACTTTGGTACACTCGCTGGTGTGAGTGTACATTTTCTTGCTGTTGGAGAGAAGTATTAGGTTATTAGTGCGCGGTGTGTATGTGTGTGTGTGTGTGTGTGTGCACTAATAACTGTGCTGTACACACTTCGGTGCAGAAGATTGTTTCAGTCAGTGTCGTGGGCCACGAAATAAATAAATAAGAACATCAAATGTTTTTTTTTTCTTTTAATATAACAAGGATGAGAGATTGAGGGTAGGTGTGTCCTGCACGTGACAGTCTCCAGTGTGTGTACACACACACACACACGCTCGTGCACGTGTGTGTACAGTTCTCTCTATGCCTGCATGCCACTCTGATCTCCCCATTACAAGGTCGATTAAGCCACTAATCCCCAAAATACATGCGTCCAACAGTACGATACAGAGAAAAAACTCTTTCCCCTCAGAAAAAAAAAAATGGCTGAATCTGTCCTTCCCTGTTGCTCGGAGCTTAAGTCATACACCAACGCAACGTCCACAGACCGTGAGCAAGGAAATGTGTTTTGCCTCCACAACCACATAGGCAAGGGATTAGTCTGCCCCCTAAACCCTAAAGTGTAAAAGCATCTACTTTTACACTTCTTGGCCTCTGGAGGGAAAAGTTAATACACAGCCAGAGCAGCACAGCAGGAAAGAGCCGGACGTATTGGTTATCATTCACGCAAACCATTGTTTTCTCCATCCATGCTGAAGCAGATGAACATGGATCCTACTGCACTGTAGGATAGGAAGGAATTTCCCCAAAACATAAACCATTAAATAATTAAACATCATCCCATTAGACTAGATATTTTGTATTTATCTACATGGGGGCTGTCGAACTCAATTTCACCGCAAGCCAGAATTAAAAACTTTCAGGAAATCACTTTCACTTTCCATGATAAATATTGTGTTTTCTTTTGGAAACATTGAATCTGAAACAGCCAAAGCTTAGTATTTTCAACACATGAGAAATTATATTGGAAATAATCCACATATCAGTGGTATTTGTTTCTTATTCTGTCTCTTCGTAGTCATTCCAGATCATTTTTAATGTAAGTCTTTTTTTACACAATAAACTGTATGTGCGATAACAAAAAATAGCCTTATTTAAAAAAAAAAATTGACAGTATAAAAGGTCTACATACTGTTGGGCCATCTTTAGTACACATTTGATTTTATCCCACGGCCCAAATATAATTACACTGCGGGCCAGATTTGGCCCCCGGGCCTAAGTTTGACTCCTGTTACAACCCTCTAGATGGCAGTAATGCCACAAATAAGATACAGTGCTGCCAATTTAATTCATAGGAAAAAAATAATAGAGTTGGGTGGAATCAGTAAAGGCAACCCACGACAACTTCAACATTAGCTAATGCAACAAACATATAAAAAGTTGGCAGCTCTTTTGTTGAAAAGGCTAAAATACGTAATGCTCCTCACATCGTTTCCTCATGAATGGATTCTGAAACCCAGTAATTACTGTGGCTATTTACTTATGCATCCCTGTTGTCTTGCCCTGCACTCTGGATGGCATATGCAGAGGAATCTGCATAGGCATTAATTAGAGTTCTGACGCTCTGACAGGGAGATGGTCCGAGGGCAGAGCACCAAAGGCCCCCAAAGCCGCCCTCATTCCACCCTCCACTGCCTAAATTGGCCTAATTCACCTGCTTCGGAGCCGAGGTCCAGTGTGGTCGAACACTCATCATGATTAATTTTCTCCCGTCCTCCTCTGACAGTAAAGTAAGCTTTATGTGCTGCAGCCTGGAGGCTACAGATTGCCTTTATTTTGTTATGCAGTTTATGGCGTGCTTTTATTTTTTCAACATTGGATTGAAAAACAATTTACTGCAGAGACGAGGAACGAGGCCTCGCTGGGCGACTTCTTCATCGCTTGTGTTTACCATGTTAATCAGTTAGTTTAGATCAGCTCTAGTAGGGAACCCTGTGAAAGCAAATGAAGCCACACGCCTCTAGTTAATGTAAATCAACAATATAAAATACACTCTGTGTTGCAAGAAATATACATTTACAACAAAAATTTATTTAATTGAGTAGGTTTTTTGCATTGTAGTCTCTCAGGATCTGGACAATAATGCACAAGGGAAGAATTATTGTGTAAATACATGGAAATCATTTTTAGATTAGGTTTGTTTTCTCCAAATTATTGTTCAATTGAATGCCTGGTACGACTAAAGCTATATTACATAATGAATACAATGAATAATAAAACACGGAAAACCAATAAATCAGTGATTTTAGCAGTACAATGACATGAAAAACTATGGAAAATGGCTTGATATCACCTTTAAATTAAACTTATATAGTTGTATTTGTGGTGGCCCAGTGGTTAAGAAGGCCGAATTGGGTCAGCAGGGTTTCAGGTTTGAATCCAGCATTGACTTGCTCTGAGCATAGCACCGTCCCAACCCACATAACTTCTTGTGGCCTCACCTCCCTCAGGAAGGCTCACAGTATGGTGCAATGTGATTTGGGTGGTGCCGGCTGCCCCGAGAATGAATAGATTAGTTATATTTGTTGTTGCCATTATGTTTGTCCAAATGAATGCACCTTTAGTGGAACCAGGTATTTAAATCAAGAAGAAATTGAAGAAAACAGCACGGTGGTCTTATCCTGATTTCCATTACTGTATATTCATGTATAATATAAATATATCTCACTTTTTGGTGTTTACCGTGCATACTGTACTCATACCATTGATATTTTTTTTCTCACAAAATGTTGTTTCCATTGAACCAAACCTCCTAAATGCCACAGTTTCATTTCCATTTAATCCACCTTTGTCACCGTCTCCCAGAACTCCTTGTTGTGTCTGCTCCAACATTCTGCTCTTAATGCAGTCGGTGGTCTTTCATCCGGCTGGCAGGATATAGATCTGTTCTGTTCTCCAAGGATCCACTTAACATGGCTGACTTTTAGCTTTTGCTTTTTATAGAGATCTCTCGGAGTCTGTTCCTCCCTGACGTTTTATCGCGCCACCAGGAGCAGCCCTGGAGACTTTTAGTCGTGACCTCAGTCTACATCGATCATCGTCGCGCGGAGCTTTAACGCGCGCGCGGAATAATCTGGTGGTCTTATAAAATAATATTTTGTCAATCATTAATTCCGCATATGGAGTTTTTACAATAATGGCGACATGTTGCCAGGTTTCTGACAAATTGAAGTGAAACGTAAGGATGGTAAATTACACTAATTAGCACCTGGGTTACTGTGGAAATAGGCAAGAAGCAATAGCAGCACAGACAGTTCATTTGTCTGGTTAACTTATGGTCTATGAGTGTCGGTGATTAACCATGGTAGGGATTCAGGTGATGTATAGCAACAGAACAGGCCTGTCATTAATAATGCACAGACGTCACCTTGTCTGAAAAGCTTATGAACTGGCAAGCGAAAAAAAAAATCCACCAGAGGATTTGAAACATTAAAATGAGATTACTGGTAAATTACCCAACCCATCTAACAAATACACAACATTATCTTCTGATTTTTTTTCTTTTTTTTTTTTTTTTGCACTATTCCCTTATTTATTTAGCAAATGAAATTTTGATGTGTCTGTGCTCTGTTTTCAGTGAAGGGACACCAGGCACAAAGGGTAATTCTCACTGTGTGTAACTGAGCTTATCAACTTGTTTCTCATTGACTATGTTGTAATGAGAAAGTAATTGTGTTGCACAAAGCTATAACGCAAGGGCATAGGTTCTCTTCATTATAATCTGCCTGTCATCTGCGACAAGCACAGAAAATATTCTTCACTCCTAAAAAAAAAAAAAAACGGGCCAAGGGTGGTCCAATGGTTGGGGAACCACACTTGGGTCTGGAGAGTTTCAGGTTCGAGTCCACCAGCTGCCAGGTTACCCCTGACGTCCACTTAGTATGGCACCGTCCACACTCACTGCTTTAAAGATTAAGATTAAATTCATTTTTTTGTCATTGTGACATTGCGATCCGACAAGGATATTTGACCTTTGTATTTAACCCATCACCAAAGGGAGCAGTGGGCAGCTTTGAGTGTGTGGGGACGATACAACTTGGTGGTTAGGAGGAGTCGAACCAGGAACCTTGCGGACCCATGTCCGCTTCCTTAACCACCAGACCACCAACTGTCCGGTTGCTCTAAGTTGCCCACTGTTCACTTTGGTGATGGATAAAATGCAGAAGTCACCATTTTTGTGTGCAGTGGTGTGGATCACTATGACAATTTCCTTTCTTACTAATCATCTCATTTTTTTTTCCCAACATCCTCCTAGGAAATCAGTCGGATCTAGGTGTCGCCCAAGGTGTGAGAGTGTTATGTTGTGTTTGCTGAAATAATTATTATACAGTGCACTTTGACCGAGAGGTGCTGTAGCTGCAGGTGACCGCCCGATAAATTATAGAGAGCTGAGAGAGACTTTATTCAAGTTATTACCAGTTTTTTTGATTCAGGTCTTGGTCACAGATGTTCCTGAAGTTGCACGCCCGGAAATATTTAGGCCAGTTTGTCTAACTGCAGGACTTCTTCTTCTCTTCCTTTCGGCTTGTCCCTTTTCTCAGGGGTTGCCACAGCGAGTCCTCTGTATCTTCTACTCTGACTCCATCTCCATGTCCTCCCTCACTGCATCCATCAATCTCCTCTTTGTCTCCTACCTGGTAGCTCCATCTCTAGGATCATTCTGTTGCCACTGTCCCTCCTCTGAACATGTCCAAACCATCTGAATCTGTCTTCTCTAGCTTTTTCTCCAAACCTTCCTGTCTGTGTTGTCCCTCTCATCAACCTCATGCAGTTTCCTGGCTCTCCCGTCCACATCTGATGGAAGAGGTAGAATGGAATTAAAGCCACGAGCTGCACTGACGTAGACCTGAGGGGGGCAAAGTGGTTCTACGGTGGGGAAAGAGGAAACAGCAGCTCATGAATAGCATTTTTCGCCGGTGGCTGAAGTCTGCAGGTTAAAACGGACACTTTCCTCTGGCCAGGGTCAAACAGAGAATTGGAGAACGATTCATTGAAACACTTAATGAAAACCATTGGTATCTACAGGCAACCTAATTAAGTCAAGGCTGCTGTTTAATTAGATTTCAAAGCCTTTTCATTCGCCTGCTATATTTTCATTTTCTTCAGCTGCATGGGGGTAGATTCGAAATGCTCTTCCATCCTGTGTCGTTTCTCCTGTTTGATTAGTAGTCAGTTCTGGTCTCTGCTGCTTTTAATCATTGGACTCATTATGAATGTTTAGCCTTGGCCCACCTACACATGGAGAACCTCAATGGTCCAGTCCAAGCCATTGTGGAATTTCCATTTAACTATTTAATAACCTCATTATGGATTTGAAATGCAAAGATAAAGTGCATTACTGTTGGAGCTGCACTGCCCAGTTTTGAAGTTGATGAGGTTTTGTTTGAAGTTTTTCTTCAGTATGGCTATATGTAGGTCACGCATGTTGAACGACTGACTCCATTTAGCTTCATGGTGCTGTAAGGTCTTTCAGTTGGACTAGAAACATCTAGTCTAGAGAATTGACTTTTATTTTTTTTTCTTTTCCTTGGTTTATTCATGGATTAGTTACCCTTCATCTGCTTATTCATTGCTGTGTCGCAGGGGCTGCAGACTCCACCACTGACACCCAAATCACACCTGTGAGTTGTGAGCCCACAGGAGGTTTTGCGGGTCGGGGTGGGGCTAAGCTGGATTCGAACCTGAAGCTCCTGCACCCAAGTCCGCTTCACTAACTGCTAGGCCACCACTGCCATTCCTAGTTTAATTTTCAGATTTAAAAAAAATTCTTCGTTTTTATTAATTTCTTGTCAACTTTCTACTGGCTTTCAGTCGCAGCATTTTGTACATTGTAAATTTTTTCATTTTGTTTTTATGCTTTTACTATATCTCACCGGCCTTAGGTAATATTCAGGGTCATTTTAAACTAATTGTGACTTAATTTTAATTTTAGAAATAAAAAACTATCACAATAAGAAAGTAATCCCTAGAACATTAATTAATATTAATTCATTAATTAATAATCCATATTCACATTTCGAAGTCATTGGTTTCACTTTTGTCTAGTTATATATATTTTTTTAGTCTTCTTCATCTATTTTATAACAGTTCTCTTGATTAACTTTACATTTTATGAATATTACTACATGAATATTCATAGAAATGGCAATGGTTTTACTACTGAAGAGATAATCCTCTGTTTTCTGATTCTTTTTGACCTAAATCCGTCTTTTATTCAGTGATTCATCTTTAACATCATCTCCGCTACTGGATTGCAGGGGTCTCCATGACTGGCACCCAAATCACACTGCACCATGTTGTGGGGGGTGGGCCCAATGGAAATTATGTAGGTCAGGACGGTACTATCCTCAGCGGTAACCTGAAGTCTGCTTCCTTTAACCACTCGACCACTTCTGCCTTAATTTGTACTTGAAGGGGAAAAAATTTCATAAAACCAAGTCTAGCCCAAAGTGAAAAAAAAAAAAAAAAAGTCTCATTGGAGCTCAGGGTTTTAAATAAGGTATGAGATAAATCTTAAAATAGACGTTTGTACAGTGAATATGAAGTAATGAATCCAAATGAACACTTCTATGAGTGTAATACTTTGTAGCCTTGCCTTAATATCACTGATGTTTTTTTTTTTTTTTTTTTCCCCATGCACAGACACAGGCACCTGACGGAGTGTGAAGGGGAGATGATTGAAAGGTGGCGTAGGGAAGGATGAATAGTGTGCAGCACACTAAGCCAGTCCCTGAGGAGCACATTAAGTGAACAGTTCTTCAGCGTGTAGGTGTGTAATGTCCTTTTGTAAAACCTGCCCTGCTTCTATAGCAACACGTCTCCGTGGCTCGATGCAGCGGCGTGTAAACCCAGCCCCGCGTGCTCTGCGATAGCCGCCGTCCTCGAGTGTTCCCACGCTCCTTCAGTTACTAGAAATAATAACACTCTGGACCATTGTGCTTCAGCTGCTATTGTCATTTCAATCTAACAAACAACGTGAACAAAAAAAAAAAAAAAAATGTGCCCAAGAGCTGATTTGCAAGATACGGTTTTCGCTTCAATCCACTCACTGGTGCTTTCACAGGTGTGACATTTTAATGGGATTTTTTTTTCCCAAAAAAAAGAAAAAAAAAAGAAGAAAAACACTCTATTAGCTCTTTATTATGATAAATCTCCTCCGAGGCAGCAGTGGGCTGATTTTCAGGTCAGTTAAGTACTTAATGACCGCCATCGACCTCTATTGGCAACCATCAAGAATTGCAACAACAGTAATACAACTCATCTACTCCTGTACAGGTGACACCCTCTACATGCCTTTTTGCCCCGGCTCCTCTGATCTGTGGTGGTCGGTAACTGAGACAAACACCGATGTTGTTGTATACTCACAGGGAAGATGAATTCGGAGGCTAATTAAAGCAGAGATCTAACAGAAGAGTCGGTAAAAAGGTAATTCATCACCACAAAAAAATACAAAACACTGCAATAATACTTCTGCTGCGTCATTAGTTTATTTTATTTTTTATTTATCTCGCTGGGGCAGAAGGCTTTGCAGCTTTTTTTTGTTTTTTCCATCGCTGCAATGTTGGAACAAACGGTGCACTGTTGCTTCCTCGTTCCTGCTTCGGGAGAGCGTGTGAACAGAGTAGTGGTCAGAAAGTGAAGTTTAAAAAGCCAGACAACATGACACCGAAGGGAAAAGATGGTTGAGTCGTTTGTATTGATCACAAACACCAGAAGGGCTTTTGTTGTTGTTGTAGAGTCTGTACACTCTCTACTTTGTTGTGTCTACTTTTGCATCAGCTCAATACGGACTATAAAAATACCATAATAACTCAAATCTGTGAAACAGTGGACGCCCCTATATACAAGGTTCTCTACATATGAGTTTTCTAAGGTACAAGTGAAAAACTTTTGCACCTTGTGTTTTTCCCCAGCATTTTGTTTCTTGACACTGTTACGTTGTCTTGCACGGTTATTTTACCCAGTCTCATAATAAAATGTTATGGTTATGAGGGTCAGGACGGTAGGCCTTCACTTTGTCCCAGAGGCAATGTCTCTTTGGTGTGAAACTCCAGGCTTCACCTCCTGGACAAGTTCGGAAACCGCGTTAAGGCGGTTGAAATCTTGTGGTTCACTACCTGCAGGAAGGTACAGTACAGTGCAATGTGATTTGGGTGGCAGATGTGGAGACTGCTGCCCCGGGATACATATGGGTGGATGGTTGGGTCGGAATGGTGCTTTACTCAGTGCACCTGAGGGGAACCTGGCAGCTGGTGGATTCGGACCTAAAACTTTGTGGACCCAAGTTATTTTTAATGGAGGAAATGAGGTACACTAAGGACGGAAAGGAAAGAAATAAAGATCCGAAAGATATGAGGCAATCGACAAATGACGGCTGCTGCGAGACGGATTAAACTTGCGTCCCGCTCCTCACTGGTCCAACTTCGATATCATTATATTTAACCCAGTGTTCACAACCAAACCCAGTGTGTAAGCTGGGATTTTTTTATGTTAAATTTAAGTTGGCTGATATTAAAAAAAAAAACGCTTCTTCCAGAACTCCAGACACGTTTTGGAGCAAATTAGAGGTCAATTACGCTGTGGAAAACACATCTACAGTACTTAGTACGTTGTGCTCTGCTCGAGGAGAGGAATTAAAACTTATGTTTCCATAATTTAGTAGTAATGCTTCAATGTTCTGGTGGATCATACATAATATATGTGTGAGTTAGAGGCCAAATAAAAGCGGTTTAAAGGCCATGATTAACCTGCAGGTTGGATCTCACCTGACCCCTGTGGTGGTGGTCTTCTTAAACACAGCTTATTATGGAGCTTGTATATTCAACCTGGTTCTGCATGGTCAGTATTTCACCTTGAATGTACAACATAATGTTTTTCAAAGAAGTTCTTTTTTTTTTTCCTGGAGGTTTAAAGGGCAGTTTTACCCACATTTTACCCTCATTAGCGACTCACATTACCTCCGCAGCTACTGTAACACAACACAACGCAAACCTCTACTAGGCTACAAGGTTGCTACTGTAATTAGTTGAATTTGTGGTAAAATACTCTTCATCTCGTGCTTTGACAGAGGTCTTCACCAGGGGTCTGCACCACCTAGGGGTGATAGGAGGTTCTGTGTGGGTGTAATTTATATTTGCTTGTTTAGAAACATGTCAAAATATTGTTGTAAATCTGAACATTGATCAGATTAAAGTGCGTGTGTTAGGACATATATATATACATATATGTTTGTATTAAATAAAGCATTAAAAAGTGCTCTAATATCAGTTAAATATATAGAAACTTCTCAGTAACTTTATTGAAAAATTCATTGTTTTTTGTACTTTTTTTTCGGCTTATCCCTTTTTCAGGGGTTGACAGAACAAATTAACATATCTTCTGTATCTTATACTCTGACTCCAACTACCTCCATGTCCTCCCTCATTGCATCCACCAATCTCCTCTTTGTCTCCTACCTGGTAGCTCCATATCTAGGATCATTCTTCTACCAATGTATACACTGTCCCTCCTCTGAACATGAAAATGTTGTGTTGGAAATTTAACATATTATTTATTAACATTTATTTAACATAAAAAAGCTTGATTTTAACTGAACAATAGTTTTGAAGTGATATTTTTTTAACAATCTTTTGGGATTGATTTATATAAAAAATATTTTGAATCATTTCAAAGCAACTGTATGCTATTTAGCAGGAAAAGAACTGTTGAATTTACTATTTTTTGATGTTAATTTCTTTGTAAATCTGGAAGACTCAAGGTTCTAATCCACCAGCTACCAGGTTACCACTGAGGTGCTCTGATTGCACCGTCCTGACCCACATAACTTCCAGTGGACTCACAACTCACCCACAGGACGGCTCACAGTATGGAGCCTCCCATGCAAAGCGGTACCGGATAAGAGGACGGAGTGCAATGAATAAATGAATGAAATAAATTTAAAGTTGATAGAATTTTCTATTAACAGCCAGTATGAACCACATACATCTGAGCCTAAAACAGTTTCTCAATCTTTTAGCCGCAACACATACATCCATCTATCTACCTATCTAACTACCTACCTACCTACCTACCTATCCATCTATCTACCTACCTACCCATCTACCAAATGTAGTGAAAACAATTATCTTGTAGTCTCAATGACGTCATCATTGACTCATTCAATACCTCACCCTGTTTTTTCGTAGACAAGATTGATCTACAAACAGGAATTGAAGAAAGACACGCACGAAGATCTTCTTTATAAGATGTGATATGTAGCCGTCTGCTGGCACCTCGCAGACTTGACTACTCAATTATGTCGCATTTCACGTTTGATAGGTTAAAGAAAAAGGACGTTAAATAAATAAATAATAGTCGTCGGCCCAATTATGTGACATTGGATGAATTTTTAATGTCACACCTAATGATCCCTGATGTCATACTAGTGTCCAGTGACTTCATGCATGGTTTTTATGACATTTTTTTATTATTATTTCTTATACCTAAAACAAATAATCAATATAAATTGTTTCAAAGGTCCCTCAATAAATGCACACATTGACTTTGAATAAAAATATTGGTTTATCCAATGAACAGCTGTGAAGAGATGCAGAAGGACCAAGAACAGTTCAGGAACACCACATACGGTTTTCTTTCCAAAGTTAACTGTTCTTCCACTAAGTTTTGTCAGGCTTTTTGAGGAAAACACTGCTCAACAACAGTCCAGGTTTGCTTTCAGTCTGAGCTTCTGGAAAAAAAAACAAAAAAACAAAACAATCTGCGGCATCTGTTTCCAGCTTCCCTGCCAAAGCTGAATCCCTGGTGTCCATATGGTTACTGCCACCCAGAATCAGACCCTTCATCGCTTGTTTTTTTCTAACTGAAAGAAATATATTTTTATTTCACCGAATGAAAATGTAAATATGGAAATATGACTTTAAAAAGAGATGACAGGATTGAAAGAAGAAATAAATGAATAAGATGACGTGTGGAAAAAAGCTGTAAGGAAGCAGGTGTTAAGGAAAAGTCTGTTTACTATACAAGTGGATGGCTGTCTAAGGCTAATACGAGAGACAAATAAAAATACATTTATATCCTCATCTGATTTAAAAATAAAGAAATCAACACAAAAATCCAAGTTTACTAAATAGAAATTGTAGAGATAAAGATTGGCTGAGAGATCATTGTAAATCAGAATTCCAAGTTAAGAAAAATATTGTTTTCTTTCAGAATTGCACTGATTTTTTTTTTTTCTTTGCAGTTTTTTGTCAGACTTTCTGTGAAAACATGGACACACGAGTGTGACTTTGTAAAAAAAAAAGGGCACAAGGCACTGAAGTGGCCTTGTTGTGGTAGGTTTATTCTCGTGAACATCAGGAAAGAAAAAAAAAAATCAGACAAAGACGATAAAAACCTACCGAGGGACTCACTTTATAATTACTTTGTGAAAAAACTACAATGAAAATAAAAAAAAAAAATGGAAAATAGAAACCTTGGTCCTCTAATTTGACTTTCGTGGTCATAATTAACTTCCTCCTTCAAAATATTTGCCTGTGAAAACGCTCCAGCTTTTGTCTTTTCCCTAAAATCTAAAGTTTGAAGAGAATACATTACAACTCCTCAAAGTAATTGCGATAAATAATTTATCCAAATTTGAATACATTCTCTTTGTACACATTTGACTGAATTACTATATACCCAGGGTGAGACATGGAGGTCAAAGTAATTTTCCCTAATATTCAGGGTGATGTGTTTTTTTCTCTCTCTTTCTTTCTTTTCCTATTCTCCTCTGTGACTTTTTGACAGCGCAGCCCGCACAGGACAGACATCCTCATTTTCTTTGCTGATTTGAAGACTTATATCTTATTCTCTTTCTTCAGCCAGAGCACAGAGTAGAGAGAGAGAGGAAAAAAAAAGTGTAAAATAAATTCAGGGTTAAGAATATGAAGGGACTCTTTCTTTTCTTTCCAAAAGAGAGAGACCGATGAAAACCTTCCCATATATCAGATTATTCTGTGCTCTGCTCTGTTGTCAGTATTGCCATTATTAATAGGTTACCTCGTTAGATTTAAGTGCCTGATGTGTCCTTGACAATTCAATGCAACAACAATGGAGTCGAACTCACCTCTTCCATCTCTTGAAAATGTTACTTTTTTTTCCCCTACACTAATCAATTCTCAGTTGTAGACTTCAGTAAGCTCATTAGGCTCTCACTTGGCACCGTCTCCATTACGGCAGCATAATTACCATAGTTCTGCCTTCGTCCCCCCTGTAAGAGAAACACCTTCATACGGGGCCTGACAGTGATTATTGTTATGATCCATCACCTGGGAGCTGAAAGTCGAAAACGATCTTTACATTGTGCTAAAGTGTGCCCACACGTTATATGCTTGTGTTGCTGGATAAGTACCGTGGTGCAGGTGATAGAATTTTGCTATTTTTTTTTATGTTTGCAAGTAGCTCTGGAGTCGGCGTCTTTTCTTTCACCGTGAAGAATCACTCAGAGTCAGCTTGTTTATATGAAGAAGAGGGTGATGTACTGGTAGGAATTGAAGAAAGACGCTCACAAAGATCCTCTCCAACAGCTCCGATATTTCAATTTTGTTTTCATAGCATTCTGCTGCCACCTAGTGAACATGTATTTAAATGTTCTGCCTAGCATGCTTTGACAAGTAATTAGATTAGTCCTGCAGTGCAGGTGATAGAATTTGGCAATTTTTCCTTGTTCGCACGTAGCTCTGCTCGAGTCTGGAGCTAGCGTCTCTCCTTTCAACGTAAAGAATCGCTCCTTGTTCGCGTTGGCTGCACATACCTGATGCTCTTGTCTCAAGTTCATCAGCATCCTGGTCATCCTGCATGAAGTACGAAAGTTATTCATTTGATTTACATGTGTTCCGCTGCTGTTTCTTATGTAATTTTGTGCGCCCGCGTTAGGATGGGTGTTTATTTCCACTTCCATGAGGTGTTTGTCTGTTGGGAATAATGTGAAAAATATTACAGAGAGGTATTTGGTTGTCTCAATAAAAATACATGTAATGAAATATAATATTCTTTTAGTTTTTATGACCTTATCTCAGCCTGTTTATATGAAGAAAAGGGTGATATACTGGCAGGAATTGAAGAAAGACACTCACATTCGACAGCTCTGAAATTTTTGAGTTTTTATAGCCATCTACTGCCACCTAGCAGAGAAGTATTTAATTGTTCTGCCTTTCATGCTTTGACAAATAATAAAATTTGTCACATCCAAGTGCTGCAGTGCAGGCCGTAGCATCTGTATTTTTTCTTTATTTACAAGCAGCTCTGCTTAAATCTGGAGCCGACGTCTTTTCTTTCACCGTGAAGAATCGTTCGCGTTGGCTGCACATGCCTGATGCTCTTGTCTCAAGTTCATCAGCATCCCGGTCATGCATTAAGTGCGAAAGTTATTCATTTGATTTACATGTGTTCCGCTGCTCTTGTGTTTGTAATTTTGCATGGCCGCACCGGCATTAGGACGTGTATTTATTTCCACTTCCATAGGGTGTTTGCCTGTTGTGCGCAAATGAGAACAATTGTACGGAGGGGGATTTGCTTGTCAATGACAGGGAAGGCTGCTGAGGGAGAAGCAGTGCGGGATTTTTTTTTTTTTTCGTCTTTCCTCACAGGCGATGCAAAAAGGCGTGTAACGTGACATGAAGATAATTAAAAAAAAGTAGATCTATATATATTAAAACAGCAAATCCCAGTGTAGCAGGACAGGCCTGGGGATCATTAGGATTCTGTCCATAATGTAAACTTAAACTGGGCCCTGGCTAGCCACCCCGAAGGCAGAACAAGTCTCTCAGAGAGCTGATATTTCATTACACCAGTCTGAAGGGAGTAAGGGAGTGAAACCTCCCTCCCCCTTTATCGCCCTCGCCCTCCCCATCTCCCCAGCTCCTCGGCTTGATTTGTACCAACCACATAGAGAGGGGGAGACTCCCTGTGGGATCATAGCCCGTACAGTGCAGCTCCATGTTGTAGTCTGGACTGGAAAATGACATTTTCATTCCAACCCACACATGTAAGAGTGACTCAATAAGCACTTAGAGCCTGAGTCTTGTAGCTGTAACGTAAAATATTAGCGTTAGAGCTCGACCGAAAAAAAAACACAAAATAAAATAACCCTTTTCAGACCAGTGTTTGTTGAGAACGTGAGTTCCGTACAGAACTGGATCTAGGAGGTCACATGGCGACATATGCTACAGGAAGTGCGAGAAAAACATCAGGTGTGAACGGTGGATGGTGTCACCACATACAGTATGTCTTTACCATTAATAGCAAAGGCTGCGAAGTGGAATTAGAGTTGAAACAGATGGTTTCATCACCTCATATATACATGAACACATACAGTCATGGAAGAAATCATTAAAACGCCATAGTTTTCTCAATTTTTTTTCATTTTCACAAACGAAATTGTACTACCTCACTGTATTCTTTAGGTATATTACCTGAAGAATACAACAAACAGCTTAAAAACACTGCTTTTGTCAGTACAATTTAAAGATTAAAATTAAATTAGGATTAAATTTCTTTCTTTTGTCATTGTGATTGGTGTGAAAACTCCAGGGTTCACCTCCTGGGCGAGTTCGAATCCCGGTTTGGGCGGTTGACCTCCAGTGGGCTCACCACCTGCAGGAAGGTACAGGGTGGTGCAGTGTGATTTGGGTGGCAGTTGTGGAGACTGTAATGATAAGCGGTTGAAAATGGACGGACATCGGGATTCACACAATGAAATGTCAATGTCACCAGTGAGTGGGGACAATATCTTGTTCAGGGCACTAGAGGTGGTAGGGGGATTCGAACCAGGGCCCTTGTGGGTTCGCGTCCGCTTACTTAACCACTAGGCCACCAACTGCCCACCAATGATGAAAAAAAAAAATTTGGTATCTATCTCGAATATCTATCTAAAATACCATGGAATAGGGCTTGATATCATTAGGGACATGTTAAATTAAACTTAAATTAAAGTTGTTTGTTGTTAGTATATATGTCCACCATGTACCTAATGTGTGTGTGTTTGTATTCTTTTGCTGCCTGGGCCAGTAGAGAGTACAGGAATTGCCCATGATAACAGCTGTACCAACACAGTATATGATCTAATAGCAGCCCAGTTGCTTGGAGGTGAATATTTCTTGGGGGGATGATTAAATGAGAACATTGCAGAGGAGGTGATAGATGAAAAGAGAGATAGAAATGTGCTTGGAAGGAGTGGGAAGGCAGCTGAGAGTGAAGGAGAGCGAGAGACGGAGTGAAGAGAAGAGAAAATTAGCAGGTGGGTGTAGGAGGGCTGAAATAAAGTAAAAGAGAGTGGAGCGGAGTAATAGACGTCATAGAGGAGGGAGGTGGTGGTGGTGGTGGGGGGTTAAAGGAGAAGGAGGTGGAGGAGGAAAGGAGGAGGAGGGGCCACAATATTGTTTGTTTCATTACAGCGGGCGAGCGATCCAGGGTTTCTCAGCACGGAAAGGTGTAAAAGCCTTTTATTAAAAAGCTCTGGCTAATAACAACTGCAGAACGAGGCCAACGTATGATTCCCTTCTCACCTCTTCTGTAGAATGAAAACAGATCCACAGTGGAAACTTCTGCTGTCGCTCTATGAATGGATGAACTGCCAGTGGAAGTGATTGTCCTTCAGCATGGATTCATTCACGGCTTGTCATTTAATCAATCACTAGAGGAAAATAAAAACCCCAAACCTGCATTTTCATTCATTCTTCTTCTTCTGTTTGTCCACTGCCGGGTCGCAGGGGCAGCTGGCACCACCCAAATCACATTGCACCATATTGTGAGCCTTCCTGTGGGTGGTGGGCCCACGAGAAGTTATGTGGGTCAGGACGGTGCACCTCAGTGGCAACCTGGCAGCTGGTGGATTCAAACCTGATGCCCTGCGGACCCAAGTCTGCTTCCTTTTCCACTGGGCCACCACTGCTGACAAAACCTGAATTTTCCTCTGGTAAAATCAAGGAGCTTGTAAAGAAACACCTGATTATTGAAGGTTTGGTTCTTCAGCTCGCTTGCTCAATTTCTTGGAGACACATAAAGGTACTTCATCTTCATCTTCTTATTCATTACCGGGTTGCGGGGCGGGAGTCTCCACGACTGCCACCCAAATCACACTGCTCCATATTGTAAGCCGTCCTGTGGGTGGTGAGACCACAGGAAGTTACGTGGGTCAGGATGGTGCTATGATCAGAGCACCTCAGTGGCAACATGGCAGCTGGTGGATTCAAACCTTTACTTCTGGGCCACAACTGCTGCTCATGTACTGTATTTATGTATTTATATGTATATGTATATATATATATATATATTGTGCTTCCTCTTCACCCCCATCATAATAGTGCGACTATTTTTAGCAAACAAAGTGACAGATCCTTAAAGTCTTACTGGCATAGAGCAAACTCAGATGACGTGGGACTGAAAGTAACTGAGGCTAATCTTGAGAAATCACACGCCGCAGCTTTAATAAAGTCTGCAGGTCCCCGCCCAAGCCCCGTCCCTCTATCTGGGTAAGACCCGTAAGATGACGCTTTATCTGCTGTGGTTGGATCCTGCTGTCTCTAAGACGACAGCTTCTTTGGACTGAGAATTAACTGTACGTATATGGGAGACAGGGAGGTTTAGACAACGGATGCACAGTGTAGCCATCCCTCCACCCATCCATCCATCTACCTGTCCATCTTTCTGTCTGTCTGTCCATTCATACATCCCTCATCTTTCCATCCATCCATTTATCCATCCATCAATCTGTTGGTATAAATGGATGGATGGATAATACAGGGATCTGTATTATCCATCCATCCATTTATTCTTCCCTCCCTTCATCCATCCATCCATCCATTCCTCCCTTCATCCACCATCTATCTATCCATCCTCCATCATCCATGATCCATCTATTCCATCCATCCATCCATTCCATCCATCAATCTGTTTGTCCATCCATCTATCCATCCCATTCATCCATCCATCCATTCATCCATTCAACCATCCATCCATCCATCCATCCTACCATCCATTCATCCATTCATCCATCCATCCATCCATCCATCCATCCATCCATCCATCTCACTATCCATCCATCTACCCACCCATCCATCTATCTATCCAAGCATTCATATATTTCTCTCTCCATCGTTCCATCCATTCAACCATCCATCCATCCATCCATCCTACCATCCATTCATCCATTCATCCATCCATCCATCCATCCATCCATCCATCCATCCATCCATCCATCCATCTCACTATCCATCCATCTACCCACCCATCCATCTATCTATCTATCCAAGCATTCATATATTTCTCTCTCCATCGTTCCATCCATCCATCCATCCATCTATCCATCCATCCATCCATCCATCCATCCATCCATCTCACTATCCATCCATCTACCCACCCATCCATCTATCTATCCAAGCATTCATATATTTCTCTCTCCATCGTTCCATCCATCCATCCATCCATCCATCTATCCATCTATCCATCTATCCATCCACCCATCCATTCCTCCATCCATCCATTCATCCTACCATCCATTCATCCAACCATCCACCCATCCATTTCATCCACCTCACCAACCCCCTCTCAAACCTTCCAATCCTGTCCAATGTTTTTAAATGTGCTGTTTAAATGCATGCCCATGTGAAACCACTGGTAGTTACAGTAATAGTTAATTTGTAAAGGTAATAAACGTGTCTGCCATTTATTTCCCAGTTTTGTTTTGTAAAATTAAATATTTACCAGAAAATATGCAGTAAATCATGCCTGTAGACTCCCAGCAGAGGGTGAAGCTGTCATCCACCTCACTGCTCACCTTCCATTCGACATTTTCCACAAAATTCAGTTCAGAATTTGGAACAACGGTGTAGATAATATTGCTTGAAATCATGTTTTTTATTTATTTTTTTTTAAGAATCCTTTTAGTACTATATCTGTAAAAGCCAACCAGAAAAGCTGCAGGTGTCTTCATCAGTCACAGAGACGGGCTGGTTCCGTCAGTGTGACGGCCTCGTCAGCGGCCCATATTAAACACATTAAACACTGGGCCGAGCTCCTCATTAATCAGCCCAGAAGGATGACAGCCGGCTGTGCTATCGGCTCAATGTATCCATGCATCCGTGCCGTCTGGGCTCCAGGTAATATACCTTTTCCACAGATAACGGCGTGATAGATCGACTGCAGCCTCTGATTGGGGCTCGGCGGTGTAATACCAGCTTGTCTGGCTTTATCAAAAGGACCCGTTGAGTAATCATGACGGATCAGAGTTTTAGGAGCTCAGCGATTCAACTGGTTTTTTTAAACTGGAGCAGAGTGTACGGAAGTTCATGTCAGCTGATTTAGTGTTGGGCCCATACCATGAGACAGTTTTTTTAATGGGAACATCCCATCACAATTACCCCCGCTGCCTCCTCCCTCAAAGAATAATGGCGTCCCGTATGCATCCTGTCACATTAATTTTAACCTGCCTATTAACTCCTCAAAAGAACCCATTGGGAGTTGTGTAGCTGATTAATCTCCTCCAGTCCAATTGATGCGAGATCCTTTGTTATTTATTTTTATTTGTGGATAATTAACAAAAAAAAAAAAGTAGCCAAAAATAGCTGTTTGTAGGAAAAGTACAATATTAGAATCAATATCTTCTCTCAGACGCTGTCATTATCAGCCTTTCCTGGGTGCAGTCAATTTTTTTTTTTTTTTTTTTTAGCGCTCAGGATTAAATTGATTTCTAATTACACTCTCTACCGGAGGTGACTTTTAATTATCCGTGGTCAGTAATATGAGGTCTCATTCCTCCTGCAAACCACAAAAGCAGCTGATCAACTAGCAACGCTGGCACCTCATCCATAATCGACCGTTGTCTTATTCGCCTCGACCAGCAAACCAGTTCTACCCGGGGCCGGGAGAAGGAAGGAAAGAAAGAGAAAGGAGACGGTGAAAAAAGGTGTATAAGCCTGATAGCAAGGGATGTGCAAATCACAGCCATAATTGCTGTACCCAGAACTTCATTTTGATTAATGTGGCCTAGTTTGGGGAACAAATAATGGCAATGCACAGTTAAATCAGCAGGGATAGAGAGTTCTGTCTGGTGGTAGGTTTGTTTGTTCTCCACCACTAGGTGTCTCTCTTCAGGTAGTGTGGAGCCGGGACATGGTTTGCTGCAGGTCAAAATCAAAATGTACAAATGTGAAAATGTGTCATTTGCTGTTGATAATGTCAGGGGTTTGTTGTCAATTGTGTTTCGTCTCGTTCTCAGTTTTTCAGTCTTTATTTTTCCACCTTTGTTCCATTTCTCACATCTCTCCCCTCCCTAGACCTTGTGTTAAGTCGCACACCTGTTCTTTGTCTTGTTTTGTCAAGATTTGACACTGTCTGCTTCCATTTCTTGGTCTTTTTTTCTTCAGTTTTGTGAAAAGTCAGACATTTCTGTCCACATGGACCTGTTTGTTTCCTCTTTTGTCCCCTTGTTTAAACCCAAACCCTTCTGCTGAGGATATATATTGTTTTATCCCATTGTTCCCAAAGACTGGGTCGGGACCCTTAGGTGGTTCATAAGAGTTTTTTTGTGGTCCTCTGGCATTTTTGTTGCTTCAATGAGTGTTTTTTCATTAATTCATTCATTTTCATCTTATCTGTTTCCGGGTCTCCACGACTGCCACCCAAATCACACTGCACTGTACTGTGAGCTTTCCTGTGGTTGGTGATCCCACTGGAAAATAACTAATAACTAACTAAATAATTGAGTAATAGACATTGTTCAAATATTAATTGGTCAATAATAACATTTCCTCATCATTAATGGTCAAAATATGTAAAGTAGGGGTTTCTAGCAAAAAGGGTTAGGAAAACACAATTAAACATTTTGAACTCAAACAAGTTCAGTCTGACTTTTTTTGGTAATGTAAAAAAAAGTTCTGTTTTTGATATTTTTTTACATGGGCCAAGACTACGTAAAATAACTAGAGCATCAATCATGGCAGACTGTTTAACTGTATCATCATTGGTTTAACATTAAAATAAAGAAGAAACTGAGCAAAGAAAGTGTGAATTTGCTCTTTTGAAACCAGCCACTAGGGGGCACAGGCCAGTGTTTTTTTTTTAGTGCCGGTCCCAAGCCGGGATAAATGGTGAGAGTTGCGTTCGGAAGGGCATCCGGTGTAAAAAACTTGGGCCAAATCAAAGATGTGAGAAAACAAAGTGAAATTGTTGACTCCGTGTGGCAACCCGTGAAAAAAATTGGACAAGCTGAAAGGAAAAGAATGAATTCGCCATTTTTACCAAAACCTAAGAATCTTTTAAGTTTTAGTCTTCCTCTATGAAACTCCTTCCAACCCAGTGAGTCTACCTTACTATACTGCATTTGTTTTTTATCTTTATCTGTCAGTCTGCTTTATTGACAGGACCAGTCTATCCATGCATAGACAATAATATATGTCCTGGAACTCCAGCCAACAGCTGCAAAAAATAAAAACAAACAAAAAAAAAAGAAGAAATTTTCAAACCAGGCTGAAGATACATTATTTTTTGGCAGCAGGTCCATTGGCTCCAGCAGCGAGCGGCATCAGAATACTGAGGTCCAGACCTGGGTGACTTGTATGTGGGTGGTGTTTTAGCCATTCACCCTAATGTCTCCTCGTTGCGCTGACTGACGTCCACAGAGTGCACACTGTTAGTTGGAAACAAAGGCAGAGAGAGACAGAGAGAGAAAGGCGGGGGGAAGACATTACCCAGCTGCACCGATCTCCCTCAATGATCTTCCTTGGACCAAAGGAACAGGAGCAATTTTCTTTTGCAGGTCAAAACAACAAGTACTTAAGCTCCCTTTCAGGTGTGTGTGTGTGTGTGTGTGTGTGTGTGTGTGTGTGTCCATATTCACCTGTGTACTGCTGCGTGTGTCGATAAACAGCAGGTTAAAAGGAAATGCCTGTTTTTCCTAATGACAGTCGCACTCCAGAGGTGATGCTGTGGTCAGGGGGTGTGACCAGGCAGCGGGGGTCACTGTGGCATATTCTGAAAATACTACTGTCTTTACTGTGGAACAGGCAGTGAGACCATTTAATTACCTGCTTCCATCGCTGCCATTATCCCTCCCACACAACAGAGGGCAACACACAAGGTCAGGAGGGGGGGGGGTCTTAAATGCCACAGGTGGGCAGAACAGAAATATCAGCTGGTCGGTCATTGTTAGCCATTTAAATGAATTAGTTATGACAATGCATTTAAACTAATTAGCCGCCCTTAGGTGTAAATGAGAGCAGAATCAACCCACAACAATTCACACCTGAATTCACACTGTTGATTCAGAACAGTATCCTGACCTGATCAGTCCAGGGTTCACCTCCTGGGCAGGTTCAGGTCCTGGTTAGGGCAGTGGGCCTCCAGTCATGGGTCTGGTATGGTGCAGTGTGATTTGAGTGGCACTTGAGGAGACTGATGATCCTGTATGGGATACGTGGGTATAAAAGGATGGATGATCTTCTTTTCCTTCCGGCCTGTCCCTTTGTCAGGGGTTGCCACAGCGAGTCAACTATTTCCATCGCCCCCTGTCCTCTGTATCTTCTATTCTAACTCCAACTACCTCAATGTCCTCTCTCACTGCATCCATCAATCTCCTCTTTGTCTCCTACCTGGTAGCTCCATCTCTAGGATCATTCTTCTACCAATGCATCCACTGTCTTGTACTGTAGTTCCTCTGGGAATTGTACCCAGGAATCCTCACTCTCTGCTTTCGAGGAAGGGCAGCTAACTGTAGCACTGTAGAACAACAGACTTCACTTTTCCATCTCAGCTTCAGTTTTATTTTCTGCCCAACATCGTACATATTAATGGCATGGATTTTTGGCTTATATTTGTGTCTTTAAGTCTTACCAAATAATTTGTTCTTTTCTATATTATGTGGCCTTGTATGTAGTGACCAGTGTTGGGACAAACGTGTTACTTGTAACGCCGTTATGTAACAAAACTACTTTTCTCGGTAACTAATATCGTAATGCGTCACTTTTCCCATTCAGTAACACCATTATTGTTACTGTGGTGTAAAGGGGCTCGTTACTTGTTAGTATCTCTGGTCTAAATGGACGGTTTCTCCCGACCACAGAGAGAGGACTGTGTGTCAGCGGAGCCTGACTGCTGCCTGTCAGTCATGAGTGAGGGACGGCCGTCCACACTAACTGAACCCATGCATTTAAAAGTAGCGATGATTGGTTGACATAGGTTAACGTTTCAGGCTAAGCCAATCAGAAAGAGACCTCAGCGGGTCTTCTTGCCTTATAGGGAAATAAACAGTCTCGCACACACACAAGCAAGACGACGGCAAGTGGCAAGTTAAGGTTACAATAAAGTTGCCTGTCAAAATGTCTAAACATCTGTTTTGTTTTTATGGTTCCACTACATTTCATTATGACAGTTGCTACAGAACACAACCCTTAAGTTTTTTTATGTGTTTTCAAAGTAAAGTAACTAGTTATCAGTTACTTTTATAATTGAGTAATTAGTAACGTAACTAGTTACTTTTTCGGCGCAGTAACTAGTAAAGTAATAAGTTACTTTTTTAAAGTAACATTGGAAGTGACACGGTGAAATAATAAGTGTGTCTGCCATATTAAATGAGTTTTAAACTCTCACCTTTTGGTGTGAAATCAACCCTAGTCTCAAGTCACGAAACTTGCATCGCAATCGCATGAAAAACCAAAAACATGAAGAAGAAACAAATGTTTCCTGGTGTCGTTTTTGTGTTGCTGTAACTGATGGTGCTTTGTATAAGCACGGAGAGGAAGCTGTGCAGTCAGCTTCCCTCCCAAGCTTGTAATCAGCAGGCATGTCAGTAAACACCGTTAATAGGGGTGGACACTCTCCCCCCTTCTCACCCAAGACCCCCTGCAGTTGCTAATTGGGATAAATGCAACTTCATGCTTCATTTCTGTTCACCCTCTCTGTCCCTCCTTCCTGGCGTCTCCTTCTACCTTATCTTCCCCTCCTTCCTGTCCTCTGTTCTGCTTCCTTCGCTTGTTCTCCTTGGTGCTTGCTAATGGCTTCCCGGCTCATTGATGCCCCAGATGTTTCTTATAATCAAAACACGAGAAACGCCAGAGTGGACGCGATGCGGTCTCTTCCACCCCGACTGATTGAAATGAGCTGTTTGTTGTGTTGAACACGCGACCAGACCTGCTCGTTGTAATGAGATACTGTCAACAGCTGTTTACAAATCACTTGTCGCCTTCGTCTCCACTCGGTCCACGCGGCTTTGCGACAAAGACGCGCCGTACGCCGAAGTTCCTACGTACTTGCATACCCCACGTGCCGGGGAATAACGGAATAATTGCATGATTTGATAATATTCATTTTGATTTATTATTTCGCCGCCGTCTTCCGCCCGTGCTCCGCGTTTATGTGGTGGTGTAAGGTATTCACGCTCTTGCTGCACCATCATTGCCTTTGTGATGTAATCTCTTTTTCCTCAGCTAGGACCCCACCTGTGGGAGAAATAGAGGGAGCTGTAAGTGCTGGTGTGATGTAAAATGCCTAATTTGGGGGGTGATTGATGGTTTAATATTGCAGCCTGCAACCTTGCTGCCCCCACCTACCCAATGAAGCTGCAGGCAGGCACAAATCCATAGCGCTGTGTGTGTATAATGTCACTTTCTATTCTCACATTTAAACCCGGATGGTGGAATTAAAGCAATTGTGAGTTTGTTTTGTTGTGCACCCGTGTGTGTGTGTCTGTGTTTGTGTTGGTCGGTGTTTGTGTGAGCACTGTAGGCACACAAGAGCATTTCCACTATCGCGGTGCAGCTAAAATCCATTTAGATATATTGACTGTGGTCTAGAGTCAGTGGTCAGTTATTGCAGCCTATTTTCTATTTTCTTCATTTGAACCAATCTCACCTCATCTACGCTGTCTCCTCTGCTTTTCATGAGAGACATAGTGAGTTTTGTGCGTCTCTCATTATTGTCGCCTTAATGTCACAAATGCGTTATTTAACCCTTTGTCCTCCCTTTTCCAAACCCTTTCTTGTTCTCTTTCTAACCCAGGCATGAGCAAACTTTTTTTGACTCGCGGGCCACAATGGGTCTTGAAATTGGACACGGGGACACAGTCCTAAGCAGAAAGATGGATCCCTTGTTGAACTAAGATATGGGGCGTGTAAAAGTCATGTATAAAACCAAAAATCCTACAATTTTTTTTACTTTTATAACGTCATCTAGTGGGGAAACATCTAGTAATGATAACATGAATACATTTCTTTATTTTGGACAAGGTTGGAGATCCGCATTTAAAGGCCCACGGGGCCACATCCGGCCCCCGGGCCTTAGTTTGCCTGTGCTAACCTCACTGCTAGAAAGGGTAAAATATATTTTTTTAGCACAAAGTTAGACGGTTCCATGTCAATAATAGGAAAAGAAAGATAAGTCATTGTCATTTACCCATCACCAAAGTGAACAGTGGGCAGCTTCTTGTCAGGAGAAGTAAGTGGAGTGACCTGGCAGCTGGTGGATTCGAACCTGCTGTCCAGTTCCGTCATGATGTTAGACAAGCTCAGCCGTTTCCACAAAATAACGATTCAGTGAAGATTGATTGTAGGCGTTGTTGCCAATTTGCGAAATTTAGATTTTTCATTTGTTCGCCTTTATCTGCTTATCCATCACCAGGTCCCAGGGGCAGCAGTCTCCATGACAGCCAACCAAATCACACTGCACCATTCTTTGAGCCTGCCCGTGATACTACATTGGAGGATATGTGGGTGGGAAAGATGCTATAGTGTCTTTGGGACAACCTGGTTGCTGGAGAATTCAAACCTGAAGCCTTCCTGACCCAGATCCACTTCCTTAACCACTGGGCCACCACTGCCATCCTGCATTTTCGATCTTCTTCTTCTCCTCCTACCTTCTGTGTCCTTATTTAGGGTTTGCCACAGCGAGTCTGGTAGCTCCATCTCTTGGATCATTCTTCTACCACTGTCCCTCCTCTGAACATGTCCAAACCATCTAAATCTATCTTCTCTAGCTTTTTCCCAAACATTCCTGTCTGTGTTGTCCCTCTAATCACCTCGTTCCTGATCCTGTCCATCCTTGTCTCTTCTAAAGAGAACCTTTAACTCCTCCTCCTCCTCCAGCTCTGCCTCCTGTCTTTGGCCTCCCTGGATTTAAACTTAGTCATATAATTTATTTAAATTTTCTTGTATCATATGACCACGTCTAGTTGGAATCATTGGTTAAAGAGAGAACTGTGATTTTGTTGTTTTGCTGTTAGCAAGATAGCCTTAAATTTAAAGCCACATGTAAAACCCAACATATATGTTTCAATGTGTCAATCAATGACCTATCGCTGCCTAAATGACATACATTAATGCTTTAGTTGATTGATTTCTTTTTTTTAGTATATATTGTAAAATTGCCTTCTTTTTTTTCCAAAAAAAAAAGTCCCTGCACTAAATGTTCCTTCCTTCCTGTGAATGAAAGGCTGCATCAGCTCTGACGGCTGTGTAGAGGAGCGGGCAGCCATGGGTCAACCTGTCTTTGTGTAAGGGCAAATGAAGGTTACATTTTTAATTTCAATCTTGCCTGCTCTTGTCAGTGCCTGAAATCAATTGTCAAAAAAAAAATATACAAAAACTGCAGGGCCTAGAAAGTCTCGTCAGAGATCAGAGATAAAGTCATTGTATCTGGGTTTTCTTTCATGTTGGAGTCTCGTCACCAAAAAATGAGATTGTCACGGGGACAGGATTATTTAAAGAGTGATTTTCCATACCTGTGAAAGATGAGTCATTGAGACAGCAGCAGGAAGCAGACAAAAAAAAATGTCTCTTCCACAGAAAACTGCTTTCAGTGCTATAATGGATCAGCGGGCGAGCGAGGACTCTGTAAGGCTGGTAGTAATGAATGGACAGACTCTTGAAGAAGCAGAATCCCTTCAATCAGGGCAGAAATGGACAATTTTCACTTTTGTTCAAAGTTTGTTTATCCTTCATCAAACTGCTCAGAATTATATTTAGTGAAATAAGGAAAGGAAAGCAAACTCCTTCTCAGCAAATCTTACATTTCCATTAGACCCATCACCAAAGTGAACAGTGGGCTGAGGTGTTTCAGGCGACGTAGGGAAACAGCTCAAGTCCCAGAAAAACATTGCAGTGACAAGGACCGTGGCCCTTGTTTCGGAAACAACAAGACAAGTTTTCCTGTTTGACTGTCCCCTGGGAAGAGCGGATGGAGGAGGTCTTTGAGAGGAAGATGTCCAAAAATGAGGAGCTGGCAGGTGAATCCTGAAGCAGGAGATGGAAAATCCGATGCAACCCAATAGAGGACGGGTGCAGGGGATTTGCTGGCTAAGCACTCATTGGGACGCTCAAGACCAGTGTTGGGCAAGTTACTTAAAAAAATAACTTATTACTTTACTAGTTACTATCCTGAAAAAGTAACTAGTTACATTACCAGTTACTGAATTATGAAAGTAATTAATAACTAGTTACTTTAAAAACACATAAAAGTGTTGTGTCCTGTAACAACTATCATAATAAAATGTAGTGGTTGCAATAAAAACAACTTTATTGTAATCTCAATTTGCCACTTGCCGGGGTCTTGCTTGTGTGTGTGGGACTGTTTATTTCCCTATAAGGCAAGAAGACCCGCCCAGGTCTCTTTCTGATTGGCTTAGCCTGAAATGTTAACCCATGTCAACCAATCATCGCTCCTCTTCAACACATGGGTTCAGTTAGTGTGAATGGCCGTCTTTTACTCATGACTGTCAGGCAGCAGACAGACTCCGCTGCCACATAGTCCTCTCTCCATGGCCGGGAGAAACCGTCCATTTGGACCACAGATAGTAACGAGTAACGAGCCCTTTGACACCACAGTAACAATAACGGCATTACTGAATGGGAAAAATAGTGCTTTACGATATTAGTTACCGAAAAAAGTAGCTCAGTTACGTAACTGCGTTACAAGTAACGGGTTAGTCCCAACACTTGGTGTGAACCAAGTTTGGTTCGTTTAAACGTGAGGCCACCACTGTCCCTACTTTATCTAACTTTCTGTCTTTCTTTTCCTTTTGTTCCAGGAACAATTTGGACCAAAACCTACTTGGGACCAAAGCTGGCTGGAAGGTAGCACGATTCCTCAGCCCACCGAGATATGAACGTTAACCTTGGGTATTAAACTTGGGATAAATTGTAAGGTCTTAAGGTCTAATGTTGTGTCACTATCGGTAGGGGGTCCACTGGGGACATGGGTGCGATTCGACTGAGTTTGGGCTGCATCAGGCCGCCAACAATTACTAATTAAGGGACAAGTTAGAGATCTGGGTTGTATTTACTCCCGCCCCCTAAGGTATTGGAACACCATAATACATCATGCAGATACTGCGAGGGCATTTAACCAAGACTCGTTGCTAATTTTTGACCATAAATCTTTCTTTTTGTCCAGGCTTTAAGTTTTCCCTCAGGTTTCTCCGTCATCTCTGCCGCCGTCTCACCTCCCATTAATCCTGCAGCATCACGTGGAGATTGATGGTATCCGAGATAGAAAAATTATTATCATTACTAGATTCAAAGCTAAAACAAAGTGCCTTCAGATCTTTATGGAATTGTTCATCATCACGTCGATGTTGTTGATCTGTATTCTATACAGCACTCAGCAGGGAAATGATTCATGGCGGGTATGCCTGTGAGTCATTTAGATGTGCAGAAACTATGGTGTCATTATGCTGATATTGTGTTTACTATTAGCCATAAGGAAGATGTGCTCACAGTAAAATGTATAATGCCGGCCTGTCTGGACGAGTGCAAAAAAAAAAAAAAAGTATATAATAAAAGAGTAAAGATATTTTTCCCCCGAAATATATTTTTGAAATGCACACTCGCCGGCGCGCACACCGATGTGCACGTGTGTGGACACAGTCTCGACTGGTTGTTGTGCTAATATGTTTTTAATGTCTTTGGGAAGCAGTCGACATCTCTAATTTGTTTTTGTCTAAGCTGTGTGCTTATGTGGATGGGGGACATCAAAGCAGTAAAAATAGCATTTCTCATTAACCAGCCTTTCCCTCTCATTTATTTTCTTCATTCGTACTTGCCAGTTTGTCCACGCCGCCGTTCTTTTAGGCACAGCTCGTGAAGTTGCGAGGACAAGTAGCAGGAGAGAAGAAATAATGATGATGATGCTCGGTGGACGGAGCGCATGTGCTGTCTCTTAAATTGGATTCTCAGCAGGTCTCCTTCGGGAAACTCGACCTTAGAAACGAAGAACTATCCTGAATGGCCTGCATCAAATTGAGTAGCGCGCAATACCTGAGATAACCTGTTGGCTAAACTGACACATGCTAACTGTGAATTGCTGTCTAAACCCATGTACAATGTAATCTTAGGAGAAGGAAAAGGTTTACAGGACAGTTGTGAGACCAACTATGATGGATGGATTAGAGACACTACATAAGACACTAAGGCAGGAGACAGGAGTCCATTGTGATCCACGTCATAATGTGACTTTTGTATTGAAACCTTCACCAAAGTGAACAGTGAGTGGGGACGGTGACATGCTCAGTGGACCTCAGTGGTAACCTGGCAGATACCTGCAACCCTCTGGGACCAGGACCAGTTCCTTAAGATCCTGAGAGATGCTGAGGTTCTCTTTAGGAGAGACAAGGATGGACAGGATCAGGAGTGAGGTGATTAGAGGGACAACACAGACAGGAAGGTTTGGAGAAAAAGCTAGAGATTGAGATGGTTTGGACATGTTCAGAAAAGGGACAGTGGTTTTATTGGTAGAAGAATGGTCCTAGAGATGGAGCTACCAGGTAGGAGACAAAGAAGAGGTTGATGGATGCAGTGAGGGAGGACATGGAGGTAGTTGGAGTCAGAGTATAAGGGACAAGTTGAAGGGAGTAGATGAAGACGAATCCCATCCATAGGCGTAGCCACGGGTGGACCTGGGCCCGCCCACTTGTCAATCAAGACCGCTCCATCCAATGAGAGGGCTGATCAAACTCAGGCTATAATACTTTGGGGTTGCCCCCCCCTCTGATTTTTTTGGGGCCCACCCATTTTATGGGTTCTGGCTCCGCCCCTGATCCCATCTACAACGTTCACATGAAATATCCCGATTAACCAGGATTGAAGAACCGGATTATTGACAATCGGTTTGTTTCAACGTTAACATGGACAAATATATTGATATTGTGTCTGAAACTAACATTTTCCATATTGACAGACTACAATATTGACGTCTTATTGTTGTCTTTGAGATGTGACAGTAGTTGGTCCTGATGGTCCACTAAGACTTTGTAGAAGACTTTGACCGTAGGCTGCAGAGGACTTTTAATAAACATAATAAAATGGTATTAACTGGTTACTATTACTTTTAGAAACATGTTTGCGTTGCTGACCAAAAAATTCATGAAATTTCCAGTTTTCTTGCTGTTTCAATCTTTATGCCAAAAGTATCTGGTGTTCGTCTTCCGACCTTGAACCAGTTCAAAGCCCTTCTTCAAACCAGTGTGAACAGAGATCATCATCTGTGTCTACATTTGTCTTTAAAAACTGAACTTTAATCATCGAGACGCTGGAGTTTGTGTTTGGCATTTCCTTCATTCTGACATTTCAAAATAACCTTTTGCATAAATTTGATTTGATGGTGAAAAGTTAAATGTTAATCAACATTCTTAACATTTTGATCCCCGGTGTATTTGTAACAAAGCTGCTGTAGGCAACGAACCCATGTAGACTTCCAGTGAGCTCACCACCCACAGGAAGACTGACAGTACAGTATGGAGCAGTGTGATTTGGGTGGCAGTCGTGGAGACTGCTGCCCCTAAAACCAGGTAACAGATGAAAGGATGGAAGGAAGAATATTATTACTTGAATATGTCACTCACTTTCAGATTCCCACTGTTTATTTTTACTTCACTCACTTTGTCCTTCACCAGGTTTTCCATTTTAATCACTCGTCATTTTTTTCCCCAACCTGTTGTTTTTCTGCAGCGGTGCCTTTCTGCAGATGGCAACATGGAACAATTCACAGCTGCTGTTTAGAAGAAAACTCAACAGAACCTGAAAACAAAATTACCAGTCAGTGCAGCTTCCCCACTGTGGCACAAATAACAGAAAATGGTTAGACTGAAATTAGTTCTTGATCCTTGGGTTAAACTCATCCAGCAGTAACACAACTACAGTGAAGCCTCTTGATACAAGTGTATTTAATTCCATGAATGCACTTGGTGTCGATTCCCTCGTATCTGGAACTTAATTTTCCCAGATATAAGATGACTAAAACCATTTTTATTCATTCTTCCCACAAAGTATACGAATATACTTTGTACTGACTTAATAAAAAAACTATCTAAACACCAGAAACATATACAGATATATAAATAAAAATATTTATTATATGAAGTGATTATGCTTTAAATAGTATTATTATGATTAGAAAACTGGGTAATTTCACCAAAGAAGGGACATAACTAAATCTTCCCTTAAATCAAAAATAAAATCTTAGGTATTCTTTAAATACCAAACATAATACTACAAATCTTGGTGGTGGAGTCTTTAGCTAACATTGTTATTTTTGCGAAAAGGATTACCAACTATTGACTACCAATACTACTACTACTACTACTACTACTACTACTACTAATAAAGATTCTTATTGTAGTGTTTAGACACCTTTAAAAATATTTGGCTTGAATATACTTATGATGACTTTCCTGTCTTATTTGTCGAACACATAGATATAAATTAATTGTCTGTGTTTTTTTTTTTTTTAAACAGCCTATAATAGATTACTGTAGTTTGAGCGCTTGTTTCAATAATCAAGCTGATTTTTAAGGTTTAATAAATACAATTTTTAAAATAATAATATAAAAACACATTGTTGTTAATCTAATTCAGATGGAATCTAAATCAGTTGAATTTACTGTTTATTAGAGACACTAAATGTTTTCCCTCGTAGAATTGTTTTAATTTTATAGATTTCACATACTGTAGCTTTTTGGGTAAACTTTTTTTGCGAGCAGCAACCCAAAATATTTATCTTTTCTTCTAAGAGATTTTTTTTTGTGATTGCAGCTCCAAGCTTTGAATACAAATGATACTGATGATTTTAAATAATGTATATAAATGTGAAACCTTGAACTTAAGTGTTTGTCTTTTGTGCAGACAAATGTACATTATTACTTCTGTCTGGTGTTGCTTTGGGAAGAAAGGCTAATTCTGTGGCTTTTTAATTATATTTAATAAACGGACGACCTTGCGAGTTGCTTATTGTAACTTGGAAAACTCATATTTCAGCTGCTCAAACCTTCGGTCAAATTCCACCATTAGTATATAAAGACCATGAGAGATGATCGGAAACTCCAAAGTATTTCGCTGCAGAGATCCAAGCCGAGTATTGCCCTCTGAGCTTGTGCTGAAAGAGTAAACGGTTGCCTTCCTTCAGCAGCCGACAGCATTAAAAACACAATTTTCTTAAAATGTTCTAACTGTTCCAACTTCCAGGAAAATCTTAATGAAATTGAAACCTTTATCTCTATAATGTTGATTAATTAACAACAGGCAAATTAATATACTAATCAACCACAGCTACACTTACGCGAATGGATTGTTTTTGAATATTTTCTCCCCGAAAAAAGACAGACAGTAGAGCTGCGAGCAACGGCATTAATTAGATCAGTCATGGGCAAACTAAGGCCCGGGGGCCAAGTGCTGCTCGTTCAGCTTTGTAATTTGGCCTGCAAAACTGGTCCAAATAATAAAATTGGTTTGCATGTGATTATAATTCTGCCTTTTCCCTGCAATGTGATATGTCGCAGCCCCCCCTGGTTTCTACTTATAAAATCTGCAAAAGGAAACGGGAGAAAATTTCTTTAATACCAGGACTCTGAACTAGTTTATGGAATGAAAAACCTAAATTTGGTTCTGGAACACAAATGTGTATTTAAAAAAACTGAAATACTAAATACTAAAATACTATGTAGCCTAGAATTATTGTCATTTATCTCCTAAAAAATCAATGGCAACCAGGGCTTCGAACAATCGTCAATATTTTTTGCCAATGGGTTCGGAACAAAAACAGTATTTTAAGGTTTCTGGTTTTTGGTTCAACTTTAAGGTGATGTTTCTGAACCGGTTAAAAACAACAACAAAAAAAACATACCTTGAAGTTTCTTGGAAACAAATCTCTTTGATTGTAGACTACACAAGGTTTTTAAAGGGAAAATATAACTGGTAACAGGTTAGCATAAAATTTTAGGTTAGTTTTTCTGTTCCAGAACAAATAGAAATGATCAGGGCTGTGAATCTTTCACTCACATAGGCTACGATCCAGTTCAAGATGATGTACGAACCTTCGATTTTAAATGAGAAACGCTGTAAATTTTGTTTGTGCTGTGCTCCAATCAAATCAGCCCACATCACAGGTCACACCCCCCAAGTGACACAACCTCCATAGACATGTGTGAATAGATGTATATACAGTCATGGAAAAAATGATTAGACCACACTTTCTTTAATTTCTTGTCCATTTTAAGGTCTGCTTCCACTTAATCTACATTAATCTGGACAAATATAATAACAACAAAAAAGGCTCATAATTCAGTTTAATTTCAGAGCTGGACGTTTTGCAAGGTTTTATTGACAGTGACAAAAATCCCTTCCGTTCCTACATCACTAGCAATAACATTGTACTGACAAATACAGTGCTTTTAGTCATTGCATGGTTTTGTGTTCATTGTTTGTTTCCCCCAGGTGATAAACCTTTAGTGGAACAAGGCATTAAGATGAACAAGGAATTGAAGAAAACAGCAGAGTGGTCTAATCATTTTTTTCCATGACTGTATGTGTCCATGGGCTCACTGCTCTAGTGGGCGGAAGCAGCCAATGTCGCTTCTATGTCTAAACGTAAATTTGTGGGCGGGGCCTTGGAGCTGGGAACCAATCCACAGACAAAAATCCGAACCGTCTGATTGTTTTACTGCATTTTAACTGATCAGAGCTTTTTGGACCAATACACTCAGATCGTGTAGGTCACAGAACGATAACCGATCCAAAACAATTAATCTTCACACCCCTAAAAATTAAGTTTCTGGTTTGGTTTCTGTTTGAAGAAAAATGACTGTTTGTCCAGAGTTCGTAGTTCTCTCTTTAAAGTGAAAATCTTGCTCCTGCCTGACTTAGATAGTAATGCGACACATGCTCATTCCTCGGAGCCACTGACGCTCCTGTAGTTCACAGCAGAATTCCTGTGCAACACTTGACTGATGGAGTCATTGGCTTTTTATGGAGCGATTCACGGAGTAGTCATCAGCTCCTCAGTATACGGCACTCAATAATTAAAGCATCCTCCACTCGCTCACCTCTCAAGTGATGTTAAATTTTTACAACTCACTTCACTGCGGCCCTGTGATTCCAATTACGCACTAAGGCCGCAAGAACCAGACCCTGTCAGATACGGTGTTGCGATGGCAAAACACCCCCCGCCCCCAAACCCCCGCGAAAATCTGCCTCATCATATTTACGTGCATGCCGAGTGTTTAACCGTGTCTCATTACAGCGGCGCGGCGGTTCTCTAAATAGCCGCGCCCGAACAAGGATTACTTAACGTATGATCAATCCTGCGCGCCATGTAAACCACATCTCATCTCCGTTACAGAAAACAGCTTTACCGCAGCTGTAATTAAAGGAGAAATCTCGAAGAAACGGCGACATGTGGCGACGTAGGGAGAGAGTGCGTTGAAGTGACTGCTTGAGCCGGTGATGAAAACTATCTCTCACCTCCACCAGCTATTACCGTCCTATTATTGAGCTCATTATGACAGTTTCATGTCACTGTTTCTATTTATTCTCCGTTTGTCACATCGCCGCGGCTCAGCTCAGCACCGAGTCACACCGTGGAGACAGTCAGCCGTTGTCAGAATATTTTAATCCCCACCAATCGTTAGATGTATGATCTCTTTAATTCATGATCTGACTGTGAGCTCGTTGTTAATAAGACAGTTGTCAGATTCCCTCCGTGTTCCTGACTCCTTTTTCTTCATGTGCTTCACGTTGAGTCGTCTTAATTGTTGAGAAAAGAGTGTTTTTAATTTCCAACCCTTGGATAGAAGTGAGTCATAATCGGCGCCGTCTATAAAAAAATTAAATAATTCTTACGAGTAAAATAAAATCGTTACCAGAAAAGTCGATTTGTGATGCCCATCAGATGAGGATGAAAACAAAGTCAAGTTGGCTCAGCTTGGTAACCGGTTTGATTAGTTAAACCATCCGTTACTGAAAACACTGTTACCGGGGCCATTTAATTTAACGCCATTATTCCTGTCACTGATCCTAATAAAACTAGAAGCTGTGATTGGTTCAGTGGGTGGGTCTTACAGTGACACTGCTGCCACAGTATCATTAGATAAAGAATGGCCTAATACTGCAGTACTAATACTGCACACATGCTAGGCCGGATTAACAGAATGGGCTAAAGGGTTTGCAGACGCGAAGCAGTAATTCCTATCACTGTATTTCTCTACTTCAACCACCCATAATATCTTCCTACCCTCTATTTTAAAGGTGTGAGAAAGATATTAACAACTATAAAAATATGCTACCACCTTTAAAACAGAGGGTAGGAAAATATTATGGGTGGGAAAAACATCAAATATGGCCATACATTTTCGCCAGGGGTAGGAAAATATTATGGGTAGGGAAAAACTTTAGGACGACAGCTTTAGACGACTACACTTTATGTTGACACACTTTATGTTGACACACTAAAGTCAAGGGACTTGTGTCAGTGCACCTGCCATAATCGGAACACATCCTGCTTTTTAGCCCGAGGCCTCAGGGTATCTCACCTAAATGTTACCTCATGGTTTACAAGCTAGCAACCAAACAAAACCCTTTGTGAATGTTGAGTTCATGTCTGGGGTACAGGATATAGGAACACATTTGTTTCAGACACTGCACTACTTGAACATTTTGACAGATTTCTGAATGCACTTCGAGGTCAGTGAACGCAACCAGAATCCACACGTGAGGTGCACCACATGCTAAGGCGCACTGTTGTTTTATGAGCAAATAAAAGGTTTTTTAAGTGTGCCTTATGGTCCATAAAATACGGTAATATTCACACACGTTTATCAAGCTGATAATATATGTCCTTATGAACTCAGTCCTCCATTTCATGTCCTTATACATTGATTTTTATGGATAGAACACGCTACCTCCATGTGCCAGTCTGGAGCTTGGACAATAAAATGTTTAATATTAAATATTAAGGAGCATCTGCTCAGTTTCTGCTTCCGTTCAAGTTCTTCTCCTGGCCCACATTATTGCATAGGTTGGTTTTGGTTTGGTTTCCATAGTTATGGTCATTAACCAAGCTGGTTATTACTCCTTCCCATGTCTATTCTGCCTGGTTGTGTTTGAACGTAGCATCCATGTTATCCCACGGCACTTGAAATGGAATGCTGCAATTTTTTTTTTCACCACCTGAATCATTAGTGCCGTTATTCTCTTCCTCCCTTTAACGTTATTCCCGATGTATCATTGTGGCACGGACTTGAAATGAGGAGCCTCATGTTGACGTGGAAACAGAATTGGATAATCATCGCTGACCATAGTGGAATACATTATTCTTAACCACTCAGTGTTGCTGTGGAAACTGTTCAAGAGTCAGCAGGTCTGCCAAGGATGTGCGGCGTGCAGATAAACATGTCATTTGTGGGCGCGCGCCCGTGTGTGTTTTAGCATACAATGTGTTATATCAGTGGGAATTTTTTGCACTCTTTGGTAACAGTGCCCGTTAGAAGGGTTAATCTGAAAAAAAAGAAAAAAAAAAACAACAGAGGAACAGTTTTGAAGAGAATTCATGGGGGTCAGAAAAGAAATGTTGAAATCAGAATGAAATCTTTGGTTATGTCCCCCAACAACACTCTTAAGTTGTTTTTTTTTAATTTCATAGTATTTCAACCGGGTTTGTGCTGCTGTACCGCGTCACCTGTGTGTGTGAGACTGTTTATTTCCCTAAAAGGCAAGAAGACCGGCCTCGTTCTGATTGGCTTAGTATGAAACTATGTCATCCAATCATCGGCCCTTTTCAACATAATGATTTACATAGCGCACGAGTTTCACACAGTTTCACACCATGACTGTAAGAGTTACCACACACAATGATACCCAGCAGACACGCCAACTTTCGGCTGCCGCTCAGGCGGTGAAAAACACATGTTCCATGCCCAAAGCGGTACTGCTGAAGTAACTAGTAACGGGCCCCACCACTAAAAAGTAACTATAACGGCGTTATTAAAATGGAAAAATAACGCGTTACGTTATTAGTTACTGAAAAAAGTAGTTGCGTTACGTAACGGCGTTACAAATAACGGCGTTACTCCCAACACTGGTCCTTATGAACTCAGTCCTCCATTTCATGTCCTTATACACTGATTTTTATGGATAGAACATGCTACCTCCATGTGCCATTCTGGAGCTTGGACAATAAAATGTTTGATATTAAATATTAAGGAGCATCTGCTCAGTTTCTGCTTCCGTTCAAGTTCTTCTCCTGGCCCACGTTATTGCATAGGTTGGTTTTGGTTTGGTTTCCATAGTTATGGTCATTAACCAAGCTGGTTATTACTCCTTCCCATGTCTATTCTGCCTGGTTGTGTTTGAACGTAGCATCCATGTTATCCCACGGCACTTGAAATGGAATGCTGCAATTTTTTTTTTCACCACCTGAATCATTAGTGCCGTTATTCTCTTCCTCCCTTTAACGTTATTCCCGATGTATCATTGTGGCACGGACTTGAAATGAGGAGCCTCATGTTGACGTGGAAACAGAATTGGATAATCATCGCTGACCATAGTGGAATACATTATTCTTAACCACTCAGTGTTGCTGTGGAAACTGTTCAAGAGTCAGCAGGTCTGCCAAGGATGTGCGGCGTGCAGATAAACATGTCATTTGTGGGCGCGCGCCCGTGTGTGTTTTAGCATACAATGTGTTATATCAGTGGGAATTTTTTGCACTCTTTGGTAACAGTGCCCGTTAGAAGGGTTAATCTGAAAAAAAGAAAAAAAAAAAAAACACAGAGGAACAGTTTTGAAGAGAATTCATGGGGGTCAGAAAAGAAATGTTGAAATCAGAATGAAGAGGAAAAATCAGCGTGGGCAGGATGACCTAACCACCTGCCCGTAGTTGCTAGAGGAAATGGAAGAGAACATTCTGTACGCTTAGGAGGAAGTGAAATGCATGTCAACATAATGATGAAGATATTGTATTGGATGGGAAATAAAATAGTTTAAATACACATGAATCACTGGGAGATTGTACTTTTCAGGTTGGAATACACATCTAAAACTAAACTAAAACATTTGGTTCTTGGACGACTTTCCAGGTCATCTGGTGTTCCACTGAGAGACAAGGATGGACAGGATCAGAAATGAAGTCATTAGAGGGACAACACAGACAGGAAGGTTTGGTGCAAAAGCTAGAGAAGACAGATTGAGATGGTTTGGACATGTTCAGAGGAGGGACAGTGGATACATTGGTTGAAGAGATGATGCTACCAGGTAGGAGACAAAGAGGAGATTGATGGATGCAGTGGGGGAGGACATGGAGGTAGTTGGAGTCAGAGTAGAAGATACAGAGGACAGGGGGAGATAAAAAAAAAACAATGATTCCATGTAAAACTTTTAAAAAAAGGGGACAAGCTGAAAGGAGAAGGAAAACTCTATAAATTATATAAAATGTATTTTAAGAGGTGTTAGCTCTGGACATTATAACGACGTCCAGAGCTAACATTATAAAAGTTATAACGACCTTGTCTAAATTAATTATGACATTGTCTTGCTCAGCATTTATAAAATCTTGCCAACAAAAACTTCATCGAGAACAGGCATGGCCAAACTGAGGCCCGGGGGCTGGATGTGGCCCGTTCTGCTATGTAATCCGGCCCAACTGAACTTGTCCAAATGATATAATTGGTTTTCTTTTCTCTGCAACATCCTTGTTTTCCCTATAGATGGTATAGAGAACACTACATCTTAGCATTTATGCTTTATGTGTAAAGTACATGTTTTAGTTCACAAGAATTAATCTTATAGATTTAACCCCGCCCATGTCCTATATAAGGACAGAGATATTTGCCGTTACTTCATCTCAAGTAAATCAATGCAAACTTCTGGAGCGTGGGCCGGATACAGTCCACTCTCCTGTTTACCAAACACTCAGCCAGAGTCTGCAGTTGATCATTAAAAAACATGTTTTAAAATACTTCAACTATAATTTCTGTTAATGTCCCTTTTTTGCGGCAGAGATTAAATGTTCCATATAATTTCTTTTATGTCGTGAATATCGAAGTAAAAAGCAGGATTATGCGGGAGTAGTACGTCATTTAATTAAACATTAAACAAGAAAAGCACCATATACACCACTGAATATTACAGCTATATTTTCTGCTCCGTGTGCTGTATATGAGACATACATTTTATTTATGTGCTGGGCGGGGACCTTAAAGAGAAGTGCGGTGAACGCGGTCGCCGCAGAGTGACTGCGAACGTGCACTGACATGTGTGTTCAATATATATAGATTGTTATGGGGGCGTGAATGAGACCTTCACTGTGAAGCTCTGCTAATGAAACTGTGAATGTGAGTCTCTCATGGATCGAGGACACAAACACACACACGCACAGACACACACACACATAAACACAATATGCTCCATCTCTGGGCTCATATCATTACCCATCATTACACCCCCCATTTGGCATCAGCCGTCCAGATCGATCATGGCCGATAACTGCATCTTACTCCGGGCCAACCTATCTATCTCTATCTCCATCGCCACCTCACACCCTCCACCCCCCTCCCCAAACTCCTCATTTCATATTTTCTTTAAATCCCTCTCATTTCACACCGTACTATCAACTCTCACCATCTCAACCCCCACACTCGCTCCCTCCTGCCTACAAACTGTATCACTTTGAAAATTACTTAAATCATCCGCCCACTGTATCCTGCTTTGCCGTTTAGCTGTGCTCCGTCCACGGTGTCTCTTTATATCCCGTCAACCAAATCTGGCGATCTAATCCCTCGCTAATCTGCTGCTGACTCCTCTCTAGGTTGGGAGGCACATTTCCCAAACTCGCATCCCTGACTTTCACCGCCGTGACGGGAATATCAATCACTTGGTATTTCCATTTGTCCAGTGACCTTCCTTTTGTCCAGCGCCGTATTTTAGTCACCACACACAAGTGAATAGACATTATTTCTCAATCATTGAGCTTTAATGAGGATATCTTATTGTTTACCAGGTGATATCTATAAATAGTTTCTTGAGGGAAAACTGGATATAGTTTTTTTGAAGACATTTCTCCTCTTCATCCAAAAGTCGTCTTCAGTTCTCACTGATTTCAAGAGAGTTCTGTTCTTTTAACCACGAAGAGGCTGCATACCTGTGAAAGGAGGTTGTTGCAGAAATCAACAAAAAAAAAATCACGAGGAAGATGGAGGTGATGGATCACACCCTATTCCAGGTGAGGAGAAAGCACTCCTCTCCAGTCTGGAGGTGTGAATGGGGAGTGGTATTGGTATCACCTCGGTGATTCTTTGTTTTGTCGTTTGTTGCTGTAATCTGTGGAAAGTGAAGTGAGTTGTATAACACACTCACTTCACTTCCCACAGGTTAGGGCTTCTTTTGTGTAGAAGTCAGTCAGAACTGATGAAGACAGTTGATGAAGAGGGGAAACATCTTCAAGAAACCTACTACACCTAGTTGCCCTCCCAGAAACATTGTCAACAATAAAATATCCTTGTTAATGCTCAATGTCTTCAACAAATGTTCAGTTGCCCTTGAAGTCATTTTTCTGGAAGCAGAACCTGGATGACTGACTATTTCTATGGGGCAGTTGGTGGCCTAGTGGTTAAGGAAGCAGACTTGGGCTTGCAAGTCTCCAAGGTTTGAATCCCCCTACAGGCTAGTTACCGCTCAGGTGCCCTAAGCTGAGTTGGTCTTATTGTCTGTTTAGTGTTGATTCCAGCCTTGAGTTTGAGATCCACTCCGTAAGCTCGCCTTTCAATACCACTGCTTTATATACAGTACACGCCATAACATTATACTAAAGCCCAGTATGTAAACAGTATCTCCACTGTCTGAACACAGTATTATTCCAGGCCGTCCCTTGGCTACAGTAGCTTTATTGCTCAGACATAACATTATGCTTTGCAGCTTTGGAGCTGCAGAGTCCACACACTGGGTTCACTGATGATTTATGACAAACTAATAGGTCGCTATAAGTGGGTGTTCTGGTCCAGAAAATAAGTTTTAAATGGTAATTTAACCAGCAGAAATGACCGTGACCCCCGAGCGCCCCCCCGCCCCGCTCCAAAAAAAATATCTTGCGACCCAATTGAGGGGTTGCAACCCAGTCTTTGGGAAACAATGCTTTAGCGCCACTGTAATAGGCCTGTTATTTTTTTTTCCACTGTTCTCTCACTCAGCTTTTCATCTCCACTCACTGTCACCCCCTCTGATTCTCACTCACGCAGCCCGGTCACATCAGCTGTGTCTTTGCTCATCATCCATGATTGCTTTCTTTCTTGCTATACTCACCCGCCCCTCCCTCCCCCTGCTCCCCCATCCTCTCCCTCCTCTTACTTCTATTTGGCTGCCACCCTCTTGTTCTCCTCTCCACCTCTACTCTAAGCCTGAGTACTCCGTCTGCGTCTCGCAGGGAGCAAATGGCTCTTATATTAAAACTTCAAAGTTTAGAGTTTGCTCTGGAGTCGTCGGAAAAACTTCAGCTCTCTTCGCACTCAGCTTGTTTGTGTGTAGGGAACGTGCAGGGAAACAAGGCACGGGAAGATGTAATGAACTCCCGATGCCCAGGAAAAACAAAGAAGAGCCTGAAGAGGAGGCGTCCAATCAGCTGCCTTCTTCTCCTCCGTTTACAGTCACTCTTTCAGCCCAAGTCACTTGATCCAATGATGCTCCTGCGTGTGTATGTTTCACATTGATTCTAATTCAATTTGGATGGAACAAGTCTTTCAGACAATTGTCTGCTGCAAGAGCCCCAGATGGATTTTTACCCCCCTCTGTAGGCATTAGAGATTAATGGGAGGAAGGTCCTGACGCTGGACGGAGGAGCGCAACAATCAATCCCTCGATAACTCCACATTTACTCATTCTCACTTAAAAAAAAATACAGCAATGCCTTTGCACAGTAAACTTCGAAGAGTCTCCGGATTTTAAAGGACAATTTTTGCTTTTTGAAGAGACAACTGTGGAGAAGGACATCTAGATCTAGTTTCTAGACTTTCTAGTGAGAAACAACTCCAGAATACGCAAGGTAATTTAAATGATATTATTACTCTGAATTAAAAAGACCAGGTGTAGTCAAACTAAGGCTCGGGGACAGATAAGGCCCATGCTACTCTATAATCCGACCCACCCAACTGTTCCAAAACAAAAAATTTCATTCCAGCCTTTAAGCATGACTTTTACATTTATCTCAGTTTACACAAACGTCCATTGTTCCTCTCCTAACTCTGCCTGTGTCCACTTTTAGGACTGGTCAAAAAGTTTGCCTTTACTTGTCTTGACTAGAAACAATTACAGGACATAAATCAACACATAAACATGGGTATACAGTATACCCTACTTCAGCTTATATTATCAGTCAATGTGCATAGGTAGACAATGGGAGGAGTTATTAGTGGCGTAAGGCAAAGTTATTAGAGTTAGAGTTGTTTGTTGGAGTCGTAGAGACAACCGATTGAATGTCAAATGTATTGAATTATTAATGTATGGACCCAGACTTGGGTTGGCAAGGTTTCAGGTGCAAATCCCACCAGCTGCCAGGATGCCACTGTGTAGTGCAGTATGTATTGGGTAGAAAGGGAAGCTTTAAGACTAAAGACTGAATTTTATGAACGTTAGTGGACACCAGTCAGCAGTGTTGTGCAAGTTACTATAAAAAAGTAACTTATTACTTTACTAGTTACTGCTCTGAAGAAGTAACTAGTTACATTACTAGTTACTAAATTATAAAAGTAACTAATAACTAGTTACTTTACTTTAAAAACACAATAAAACATTTTGTGTTGTGTTCTGTAGCCACTATCATAATGAATGTTTAGACATCTGCATTTTGACAGGCATCTTTATTGTAACCTCAACTTACCATCGTTTTTCTTGTGGAAGTGTGTGTGTGTGTGTGTGTGTGAGACTGTTAATTCCCTATAAGGCAAGAAGACCCGCCCATCCTTGTTGGGGAACTGTTGCACTTTAAAGATCTGTTCAACCCATCACTCAAGAAAACAGTTCAATACAGATTTCCAGCTGCGATTTCCCCGTAACTGTGAAATTCGGTGAAATTGCGAACACAGTTTGTATACCACCTGACACAGTTGCTATAGAATGAGTGCTAGTGTGTGCGTTCGCATGCATTTATGCGTGTCCTCGGGCGTATCACCCTACTGCACCTGTTTCCTGTCAAAAATGCGATGATTCTCAGGCAGCGTGCAGCCCTACGCTGAGCAGTGATTAGTGTAAATATTGATGAGTGACAGGGTCATATGTGACCACCGGAAAATAAAAAAGGGCAGCAGTCCCACAGGGCAGCATCGCCGGGTCGACGATATCCTTCACTGTCTGCGTCAGCCGTTGTTGCCCCGTCCTTTCAGCGCCGAGCATTAGACTGAGATGTTCTCTGGAGGATGTGGTATAAGCCCCAGACTCGCTCCCTGCAGGCCGTCTCCCTGACAGGAGATCAGGCTACATCAGTATGTGTGAGCGGTACAACGGGATCTGTGGGATAGATCCCATTTCAGCTGATACAGCAAACTTGGATGTGGCTGCCGGAGCTTCAAAGTTGCTCCCTGCACCTTGGTGTGTTTATATATATTTATATATGGCATATGATTGTGTATCTGCAATGCATTTCTGGTTGGTTTAACTCATGCTCCACAGCTCTGTGTGTCCATGGACATGTGTAGCCTATTGTGCTTGATTCAGGGATGAGTTTCAGGAAAAAGACAGCAAAAAAAAAAAAGAAAGAAAAAATTGGGTCTCTCTTGCTCTGTGTGTGTGTGTGTGTGTGTGTGTGTGTGAGCTTGTGCAGGATAGAAAATATGTTTGCCCTGTTCACACCGATCTGTTTGTGTGGGAGTGCATTAACATCTATGTGGGATGGAAGGGAGGCAGAATATGCAAAACAGTTCGAACAAAGGCTAATAACTCTGGAGCTGCTGCGCTGAAAGATGCTGCATTTCCTTGACTTTTGTTGAATCCAAACACACACTGTGTGTTTGGAAGAGGAACACAGGTTTCAATTATTTTTGAATGTTTTTGATAAAGTCTGACAGCCTCGATGGCAAACTGGCAGCGAATAAAAAAAAAAAAAAAAAATCTCTGTCCTTCACACATTTTTTTTCTTTTTGTAAATTAAGTTTTTTTTTTTACTGCCAAAACTAATACAGCACAAGTTGATAGAACTGTAAAATCTCCAGGAATAGCTGCAGAATTGGGACAATGAGACAATTTTTTTTAAGGTGAATTAGGAATAACTGGGTCATTTTTTATATTGTGCATCAAAATAGATTGCGGATGATTGTGTTTGTTGTGTAATGTTTGGTTATTGTGGTGCTTTGGTCCAGAATGAATGTCTTTGTGATTGGTGTTAAACTCCAGGGTTCACCATAAGGGAAGGATTGAATCCCGGGTTAGGGTGGTGGGCAATTTCCAGTTGGTTCTCCACCTGCATTCAGATCTTTAGTGATTAAAAAAGTTGTTTTAGTGTTTGTAGCTAGAAATTCATTAGGGTGTTTTTTTCGCTAAATAAGATTAAATTAAATAGTCCAAAGATGTAGACTATATAAGTGGGATAACACAGACAGGCAGGTTTGGAGAAAAAGCTAGAGAAGCCAGATTGAGATGGTTTGGACATGTCCAGAGGAGGGACAGTGGATACTTTGGTAGAAGAATGATCCTAGAGATGGAGCTACCAGGTAGGAGACAAAGAGGAGATTGATGGATACAGTGAGGGAGGACATGGAGGTAGAGTAGAAGATGCAGAGGACGCGGAAGTGACAAGACTATGTCCAAAAGTAAATAGTTTTACTCATAGAAAAGACTTTTCATAACTCAACCCAACAAAATGTGAACAAATGATTAAAAGGGTTATTTTTTCATATAAAACACTGAAATTATTCTTTTTTAGTAATGTAAAAGTGTAAATTTTATTGTTTTTTTTATTTTCCTGTGTGTAGTTGCAGATAATCACCTCCAGAACTGTGTGCTTGTGTGTTTGTGTGCCTGCATTTCAGCCTACTTTTATTCCACAGTAGTGGAAGTTGCTGGCAGTAAAGGGATCTCACTTGTGCGATTTTGAACTTCTTCATGTTAGAAGTCAGTTTGATCAATGTCTACTGCAGCCTTCCTTTGCTTTGGGGCACAGTGAACCACTGATAGATGAATTCCTCAGCGTGAGAGCGTGAGCTGATGTGTAGGTGTACGACGAGGAAGAGGAGAAGTACAGCAAATCACAGTCCCTGTGTTGTTTGTGTGAATGCATTTATGCGTCCCATGAATCCTCGATATTACATCTCCTTCAGTGCGGAAAATGTTTCGCTACGTGTCGGTGTCTGCGTCTTCGTAGTGCTCCCTGATTGAATCATATATTCAAAGCACCTAAATCGTATCGTCTTACATGTGAGCCTGTAGCAGCAAACCAAGACACCGATGACTCCTTGGATTTTATCAGCCAGTCCGGCAGTGGAGCCCGTCTGGCAGGAGGTCCTCAATGGCCAGTCTGGCTCTGGAGCCCAGCAGCCTGCTGAGGAACCCATGTACATAAAACCCTTTTAGAGCTCGGCAAATCTGATTAAAGCGTGGGCTTTTTTTTTTTTTTTTTTTTCAACAGTACAGTGGATGCTGGGATAACTGTTTCTAGTGGTCTCCTCAGAACAACTCATGATTCAGTATTCATCAAGCCAAGAAGTGGTCTTTCTTAGAAGGTCATTTTAGTTTTTCTACCTTCTAGGAGGTGTAGTGTGAGCACAAACAGAGTCTGAGCCTCAGCAGCAGCAGCAGCCGTGACAATGGGAGATAATGACTCTGGATAAAATGTGCTAAGGCTACTGCTGACACAATGAGTTCTGCTTGATGTACAAAAAAAAAAAAAGTGTTTTTTTTCAGACGTTTGATGTGCAGAAATTGTTGAAAATTACAAGTACTCGTCAAATGTTTATAGTGCGGTTTCTCCGCGCCCGGTACAACTTGAAAAGGCTCCATATTTATCTCCAAGTGTTTTGGCAGAGCGTCAGTAGGATGATGGATGATGTCTTCATCGGTGGCCAATTCTCTGAAGTTGTGGTTTGAGTGCTGGACTGAAAAACAAGATTACATTTAATGGACATTCACTCCCATCCAGAATTAACTGCGGGCTAAACACATACAGTTGTGGAAAACGGTTCGACCAACTCCAACCGTCCAGTTTTAGAAGCAGAGTCGAAAAAAAAAAAAAAAAAAAAAAAAAATTGAAAACACCAACGAAAAATACCCCGGAATGAATTACAAGTAATAAATTACACTAATCACACGCTGCATAGTGAGCTAACACATTAATAGAATAAAACGCGCTCATCAAGCAGTAATGAGGGTCTTTGGACGGGTTTTTTTGAACGAGATGCAAAGCCTTTCAGTAAATAATATTTTATGATGCAAATTATCATCTCACTGTGACTAATGAATTGACGAATGTGAGATTTAGGCTGGATTTTACAAAAGAAAAATGACAAAAACTCATTTATGGTTGAATGGATCTAATAAGACCAGCTGTTCAGCATCGAACGGTTATGACTCATATTGCTGTCAATACTCGGTCCGCTTCCTTAACCACTAGGCCACCAACTACCCCCAATGTATAACTAGTAATGAATGAAAACATGTAATGCCTAAAAGCACCGATTCCGTCAGTACAATGTCATAACTATTGATGGATGAACTAAAGAGACTTTTTGCCAAGAAAACCAAGGAAAATTGCTACATATCCGATCTGAAATGAAACTCTTGTGAGCTTTTATTTCTGTGATTATTATATTTGTCCAAACAAATGCAGCTTTAGTGGAACCGGGCAATAAAATGAACAAGAAATTGAAGAAAACAGAAAGGTGGTATAATCATTTTTTTTTCTATGAATTTATAAGTAGTGCCTAGAAATATGGGAAAAAATATTAAATATATAGCACCGTCCTGATTGTCCCAGTGAGCTCACCACCCACAGGAAGGCTCACAGTATGGTGCAGTGTGATTTGGGTGCCAGTTGTGGAGACTTGGTGACAGAATAGTCTATGACGATGAATTAATTAGTCATTGAAGAAGCAAAAAAGACAAAAGTCGACAAGATGCCAGAGGACCAATGAAAAAACTTTTATGAACCACCTGAGGGTCCCGACCCAGTCTTTGGGAACAATAGATTTCAAACAGTCAGTTATGACAGTGTTACTGAGATAACAAACAACTGCACTCCAGGTCCTTATGTATAAAAATGTGACAAATTAATGAATTATGAACAAAAACCACCAAAAATACTGTCAAATTTTTGGTGATTAAAAAAAAATTCTTATTTAAAAATAAAACAGAATATTGTAGAATTAAAAGAACATTAGAGTTAAAACAGATCTCCTGCAGGGTTGGACCATACGTGAGGTGCATCTTATCTTCATCAACCTGCCTTCAGTGACGCCAGAGAGTTGATGCTTTCTCGATGATATCAATATGTAGATGTTCACTTTTTACTGAAAAAGATATAGAGTAACATAAGAGAAATGGCGGTCGAGTAGCATTTGGTCTCGATGGTCATCACTTTAAACCAATTATGCATCATAACTGGTACCGATAATTTATATTCTCTGCATATGAGTAGTGTAAACAGCTCTAATGTAGTCATATCAGCCTGTAAGGTCGTGATTTTTCCTTGGCAATGTTAGTAATTACTACACTTAAGTGCTGCTCTGAAAGCACAGGAGAATGTGGATTGACTTATAATCTAATAAGGTTACAAGTCAATGGAGACACTAAATAGGTATGCAGAGCCAGCTGCTGCTCCCCCAGCTCCATCAGAGGGCGACCTTTAGGATGGCCGCTCACTGTATAGTGCTCCTCAGAGTCTGAGGGAGTGGGCAGGGCCGTACTGAGGCGGATCAATAGTCCTCTCTGAGGCTGTTGCCTGACACACCTGCAGTAGCCGGGGTGGCCTGTGTGACACGGAGATAAAGAGGAGCCGCTCCCCGGGCTGAGAGTGTCTGCCTCCTGCTCTTCCGACTCCTCCTCGGAGCAAAGGTGTATAAATCCCTCTCGCGTGACAAGAGGTGGAAGTATCGGTAATATTTTCACGACCCCCTCCCCAACAATATTGTCTTAAGTTAACCTTTGCTTAAAGGCGAGGCACCGCTTCCCCTCATCCATCCCGGACCGGCTGTGCTGAGACAGCTAAAAGAGCCGGAGGGCGCGGTCCTTGTATATTTACTAACACTCAGTTCCATCCATCACAAGACGCAGCACGCTGGCTCCACCTGTCTGTCAGTGTCCTCTCACATTCCCAGGCCACTTCCTCTTCCCCTCGGCCGCTCTGTGCTCCTCAATAGTTGATATGCGCATCTTTAAAAAGGGCTCAAACCAGCTTTTCTTGTCAGACTCCTCTTCCTCTATCTGGTCTTTTGTTGCTGACTCCGATCTTTAAACCATTTGCTGTCTTTCCGGATATTTTTTATTCCCTTACTTCGTGTCCAAATCCTGCGTGCAATCCCCGGTGCGGCGAGAACAGTGGTAGTGTGTAGAATAAGTGTCCTGTCCAAGTGGGTAAGAGAGGGTAATTTGAGCCTCTCGGGGAGCTGTGGGGCTTGGATCTAGTTTTAGCAGGTGTGCTGACAGTCAGCGAAACGACACTGATCACACCAGTGTCACACTGATGGGTAAGATGTGTAAAAGTCTGGTGGGAAGAGGGAGAGTGTGAATTACTTACAAAAAAAAAAATAGTAAAATAGTTACTGTAGTTTTCCATCACTGAGATGGGGAAGATGGCTCATAAGGTCCAGTCTGGATTTTATAGGAATTTGCTATTAAATATAAAATGACATTTCCTTGATATCTAAAAATCAAAAACACAGTTGTGTGAGCAAATATATTGATATTGTTCACAACCATATTTTATATAAGTGCAAAAGTGTGTCTGGGAAGAAAGAGCATGCAAGGACAAGAGAACGTACAAGGGAGAGGGCGATAGTGAGCGAGAAAGGAAAATAAGGAAAGAAAGCTAGAGATTAAATTTATAAAATTAATTATTATATCTGAGGTAGTATTTGACATATGCTCTACCAGAACATGTGCTCTGTTGAATCGAATAGAGCGCTTTCAGAGGAGGAGACCTCTGAGTTTACTCAGCTCAAACATACATATAATATATATATATATACAGTCATGGAAAAAATGATTAGACCACTCTGCTGTTTTCTTCAATTCCTTGTTCATCTTAATGCCTTGTTCCACTAAAGGTTTATCACCTGGG